>JAWZYV010012660.1:0-264208 GCA_038373885.1 Cheiracanthium punctorium | reverse complement strand
CCTAATGAACAGAGCTGTAGAGCTAAACTGGGAGAATGGATCGTAACCAAAATTGGTATACTGACTAGACATGGTATGCACTCAAGGAATTTTGAAACAAAAAAATAAAAAAATAGTACAAAAACTTTTTACTAGACGGTGCTTTGCATGAAAAAAAAATCGCGAATTAAACGGTAGAAATGGTTAATTCAAAATGTTCTGGCAATTTCAACACTTATTTAATAGTTTTTGATTATTTATTGACAATTTTCTTGAGCTGATTTCAAAATGCAAAGTGACTCTGGGTTAACATTTTTTGAATTCTGGATAGTTCTAAAGGTAACCCCACAGTGGCATTTTGTTCTCAAGTAGCAGTTGTAATTTATTATTTATCAAATGAACGATATTTATCCAAAATTTTGAATCCTCATGAGGTATTAACAAAGATATTTGAGACACAAAATATTCCAAGCGTAATTAGTTACAATAGTGATGATGATTAAGATTGTTTTTAATAGTTTAATTGAAAAGTTAATAAAAGTGATGATTAAAAGTTGATAATTAAGAAATTAATAAATAAAAATTGATTTTATTTTTTCTTTAATATTTTACAGTAATTTTTATTCATCAAATAATGCCTGTCCTATGTCATATGCCCTTAAGTGACATTCTACATATCGATTTTTTTTTTCGAAATGTTGCACCAACTTTTCTGAAAGCAATTATTATGAGTAAATAGAGCATGTCAAGTACTACAACATATATTATTTCGGTGATAGTAAGTCACCGAGAACTTTAAAATAATTAATTATAATACTTTTATTTATTATTTATTAATATCTGTAATTATTCGACAAATCCCCCCAAAATATAAAATATGCTCTTTAAGGTTTCCCGAAACCCCGCGTTAGTTTTATCTCTCTACCTCAATTCGTTTACAACACTGAATAATAATCATGCTCTACCTTATTTTTTTCCATATATCGAGAACAAAGCTGAATGCGGATGCAAAAAACCACGTATGAATTACATTGGTGCATCAAGTCGATATTAACACATAAGTTTCGCTACAGAATGCGATGGGGGTCGAGTCATAATTCTTATCCGGCTAGACTCTTTTTGTAGGTAAGAAAATAATATTTAAAGTAAAAAACGGTGGGCTTGTGCAAATGTTAGCAGATAACTGTTAGGAGTCAAGAGAGTAATTGTGTCCGTAAAGAAAACTCGCGCAACAATTCTGTATATCAATTGCAATGCAATAGAATTGTTACTAACTTACTCGTTGAATTATTCATGCATAATCTGATATAAGGTTTTCTGTAATAAGTAACTTTAAAATAGTGTGTTTGACCATCTATATATACAGGGTGATACCGAAATCTTGGTTAGAGTCCGTTCCTGCACTGATTCCTTACACCTGAGTAACAACTATATAACTCAGCAGATATTAAACCATAATTCCTAAAACTCTTACTTTTTTCTTTCCTTTCGTTTTATATGTCAAATAAATTACGCAGTAGAAATGAGATACAGATAAGTCTCACCTTTGACTTTCGAAAAGCGGTTTCGTTTTGATAATAATTGTTACACGCCCTCTTCTTATATCAGAGTTAAATTTGGATATCAATTTTTCACATCACACGATTGGAGTAACATCTAAAGAATACTGGCTCCAAGTTGATACTTCATTTATTGTAATGAAAAAGATTATAGAGTTAAACAAAAGGATTCCAAGATGAGAGATCAGTACAAGTTTATGCATAGATTGTCATTATTGAGTAAAAACCTCTTATTAAAGGACTTACTTCGGTTGACGGACTTGCATGTTTTAATATTGCGGTCTTCAAAAAATAAACTAAAAAGAACGTGGATGCTGACGAATAGGCGGACTCACGGAATCAAACGGGACCATGGGAATCAAGCCATCTAACAACACATTTTAACTCCGTTTTGACTCCTTTTATATTAAGCCAGTTCTTAATAATCCTTCTTTTATTTACTGTCCAGTCAGCTTAATGGTCAAAGCAAATTTGCCACGAACAATTATTCTAATAAGCGAGATATTCGATTATCCGGGATCACATCGACTATTTACGACGGTTCGGTTCATTGAAAACGCATCATAGTGCAGGATGTTTCTTTAACCGATATTTTACTAAGCGGACTCGGATGCATACGTGTCTTTTTCTCCTCTACCAATGGGAGATGCAGATACAATGTCAACTCACTACAAGGAAAATTTCTTTGGATTTAGATTGGCTAAAATTGTTCTGAATTAAAACAGCTCATTTTTTTCGTGTTTTAATGTCTGATTATGGCAACGCTACACTAGGGCGATCTGCCAAGGGGGTGGGGGTGCCTTGGTAGGAGGACTTTCTAAGGGGTTCTGACGCGTATTCGCGTTACATCTGGAGAAAACCTACCAAAACTCCAGACCGTTAGATCGACAGCCGCGCGATGGGACCCGAACCCGGGACCTTCACACTTCGGCCATCTACCATTTTCAGTGGCATAACCACTGTGCCATGGTGAGGAGTTTTCATGTTTTAACTTTAAGTTTTACTGGACCGATGACTTATTAACGGCGTGTTTGTAAACATTGCATTATTTTCATGCGTAAGTCCCAAAATAAATCTAAATGTGTGAAGAGTCCCCAAATCTTTAAAATGCCGTTTTACAACTCGTTCTATATATTTTACAGAAAGTTTCATTAAAACTATTATTTTTTTCATTTATTTTAGTTTGTAAGTACAATTCAAGGCCTCCGATTATGTAGGTACTCCTGGTCTCAATCACTAACAATAGCTTTTTAAGTGGGGGGGGGGGGGGGCTCGGAAATTGGATTATAATCTATGGTTTTTGTCATCAAAATAAAACTGATGCCACGAAGAAATTCTCAGTCTAAGACGTATGTATTCAAACTTGTACTTTTTATTTCATGAATCACAAATTGAATCTATCCGATTTTCTCTCTTATCATCATTTGCAGTGAAAATAACTCAAAAAAATGGCATTGGAAAAATTATTCTTTACTAAATTCTAAAGTGCCTTAATTTCCTTTAGGGAGATTTTTTTTATTGCTTCTATCCTCACCTTTTAAGTTGTCGCGAACTTCTCGATAAAATGAAGACTCGAATCAAATCTTTTGACACATCTCAGAATGGAATGACGGTTGAACAAAGCGAGTTATCTAACGGAATAAAAAATTATAATATTAATTTTGTCTGCTTGTTTATTTTGTTTTGTTAATTATCTAAAGAAGAAAAAATCAATGTATCACATTTTTAAAAACAAACTAAAGAATATAATAATTACTTTTACATGCGTTCGGATTTATAATCTCATACGGATTCTTAATCATATAGGATCATTCTAAAAAAATGTGGTCGTGAATTTTTAATAGTTCGAAAAACGTTTCTAAGATTTAAAATACATACAGTAAATAATATTAAATAGTTAAGGGAGTAGTTGCCTTTATGAAAATTCTCGCAGTAGTCCCTATCTTTTGCAATTTGCAAGTGTAATAAAGTTGTTAGTTACTTTTTCAGTTACACCAAATATGGGCAACCACCGGCCAGCGGGCCGGACGTGGGCCGCAAAGGCTTTTGATCCGGAACATATCAAAAGCCCATATAAACCATTCGAAATCCCATATAAATCCCAATAGTACGGCCCGCGACTCCGTTAAAATTCTAAAGTTCAGCCCGCGACTCCGCTTACATCCTTAAATTTGGCCCGCAATGTTCTAAAGGTTGCCCATACCTGAATTACACAGTAGTATGATTTATTTATGAAAATTATTATTATTATTATTATTATTATTGACGAAAAGCCGCATTCATGATTTCGTTGGAGTGAATCACTTTCATTGCAAAAGCAGCGATAACTTGGAAAGGCGGATTTATCTCAACATAATTCGCAGCCCGTATAATAACAGTAAGATGGTTTACTTTGAGGCTGTTTCCCCCGCACTCATGTACGCATGATTTATGGGATCGAAGATCAATATCAACCATTCATTTTGCAAGGATACCAAACGCGCTTTCGAATGCCCAAAACGAAAAGTTAAGGAAGCACTCTCCCGCTGATAGAATGCTTGTTTTAAAAAATGTATATCATTTGATATTCGTTATACGTTAGGAAGTTCTATCTATTGTGGGGTCCCCTCTCTTGTGGGGCCTCCCCTGAATCCGAGAAAGGTTTAACCCCTTAAGCGGTTTGCCCGTACAGTGTACGTGCTACCTAAAATTGGCCTCAACTGGTTTGCCCGTATAGCGTACGGGCATCGATATTTTCTCCTTTCCTTTTCTGATTTGCCCGTATATTTCATTATTGTGAAGAGACTATTTAGTATTAATATTTTTCAATAGATGGCGTGGCTTGTCGATGTAACTGAAATGCTTTTCATCCGGGTTTTTCTTCCTAGCGAGAGAGCGGGAATATTTCATCATATGCCTTTCAAAATGTGCCTTTTTTGGAAGCATTTCGGTAAAAAAATTGACCGCTTAAAGGGTTAACCGTGATATATAGTAGAGGGATACTGTACTTACAATTTATTAAAAGAATTAAATCTTCAATCATGGCTCCGCAACCTACTGTTGACTTTTATTTTAACACAATGGAAAGTATTGATCGGTTTTATAGGGCAAAAGAAACTGATGACGCGTGTCAATCTATAAAACCTTAGTTACCAATGACATAAACAACAACAGCTTTTTTACCGTGGTAACTGGATTTTCTCCCAGACTTCGATCATGGGAACCGCTGGGATAAAACTCACAGCGGTGAGACTTTGCGTTTTAGAATTAGGTTTGAGTTTCGTAAGGCAAGATTATTACATTATTTGTTCCTGGAATATTTAGTCATTGAATGTAAATCTTTGTTCTGGGATCAATCAAATGAAAATTTAAAAAGAAGAAAAAACGAGATTCACAATCGTTTAGACCGCCGGAAGACAATCGAAGTTGGTAAGTCAAAAATGTATTTGTTTGATGTTCAAAAATTATCATGCTACAGTAATACAAAAAATCTAGAGTGATCAAATAAATGTATGTCGGAGAATAATTAATATTTTTGCCATGGCTAAGAAAATTATTTAGTGTAGAAAAAGGGCAAATTCTGAATTCCTTTTTGAATAAATTAGCCCTTAAAAAATTCTATTGAAATCTCGATTCCTACTCATCTTTTAGCATATTTTGTGTGACCAGGCGTGCTTAGAAGAAATTTAGATCCGGAAAAAGGATGTTAGAAATGTCAATTTTAATTTTGTTTAATCACACTCATGAATAATGATATACTTTCCAACTTAATGAAAGAAGGAACGAAAATAGGGAAGGCCCATTGATTATAATATGCTTTTAATATAGAGCACTTTAGTGCGTATTTAAAAATCTGAAAGTGTTTCAGATTTTGTTACCTTTTTTTTTCCCCCTTTCCGTTTTTTGATAAAGACCAATATATCCAGATGCTCTTCAGAATTAATATAGGACGAAAATGATTTGTACCTTTTTGTAGGTTTTTATCACTAAACCATTTCATTTTTGTAACGAGGGGAAGCCCTACACGGTAAGCACCGTATCGGGGGGCCGGCTTCGAAGGGGCTTCCTTTCGAGCTCAAAAACTAAGTAGAGCTAAAAAGGGGGCGTCTTTTTTACATTAGCAGGAATCGACACTTACCGTAGGGCCTCTCCTGTTTGTAACCATCTTAATTTTAAATTCCATTCAGAATCTAAGAGATTTCACTACCAAGGAAGCCGGTGAGGAACAGGATGCTCTCCGAACAAAATTTATTAAGATGGCGAACCAAATCGCCGGAGGCGGCTAGTTTTAGATAAACATCTTTAAAAAAATTGTGTTAATTTATGCACTTTTCGAGTTTTAAGGGTTACTCGGTTCCTTTTTTGGTACCCTATTCCCCGAACAATCCAAATTTTTTTCGAACACGTTTAACCCTTTAACGCACGGTGTCCTCACCGTGAGGACACAAAACCGACTGTTGACTGTTGTCAGCCAATAAGAATAGTTAAATCGAGCGATGGCAACAGTTGATCTTTTCAGTATTGAGCAATCTATCCCATTGCCCTTTTTTCAGCATTAGGAAATGGTTGCGCTCCAAATTATGAACGATAAAAAGCATTTACGTTTGACTGATAATTTAACAAACGATCAGTACCGCATTAACGATTGCTTTCTTTTTTTTAAAACATAGTCATTCTTCCGTTCTTTCAAAAATTAAGTATTAAATTTAGTTTGCAGGTCCAGTGTAGTAAATATTCATTAGGAAATTTTTATATCTTTCTTAAGCCTCTTATGCACATGGTAGCAAATATGCTAACATCCTTTAAACGCTTCTTTTTACGGGAAAAATGTTTCAAAATGTACTTTTCAAGTCATAAAACCATTAACTGTTACACCTTAATTAATACCTGTATTAGTTTAGATCCACAGTTGCCAGCACTGATGGATGCAAAATATTTTAGAACCAACATATTTATACTCTTTTCTTCTACTCGCAACATGTTCTACTATCAAGTTTTTCTACTATATTAATACTTTATTTAATACTAGCTGCTACCCGCGACTTCGTCCGCGTCGGCTTTAGAGTTAGGTCCCAAAAGAAATGAAGCATGTGTGAATAACACATATGTTTGCGACAAAAGAAACTGCATTTAAATATTATTTGCTTTTTACTTATTTTATGTGAAGTATAATGCGTGGTAGTATACTTCATTTAAAATAAGAGAGTAAGCAGAGTTACTAAATTTAGATTTTTTTCAGGCATGTGGCGAATACATTTACGACAGTATTTGCTAACTGTTTTTGTTATTCTTGTAAAAGAAATATTTATGCTATAGCATGAATTTTAGCCTACGTTAATCAGGAATAGTGCAGCTTTTTCTTAGCGAAAAAGTTTTAGAATCGGTTCTATAGTTACAGAGATACCCAGAGAGCGTAATGTATTATAATTATTTTGAGTGTTCCTGTAAAGGAACTATTTGCGCTACATGCATGAATTTAAGCCTATAATACTCAAGAATAGTGTAGCTTACTATCAGTGAAAAAAGTTTTGGAATCGGTTCAGTACTTACAGAGATACAAATAGAGCGTAATGTAATTCTTATGAGTATCCCTGTAAAAGAACTATTTGTGATATATGCATAAAAGGTAGCCTATAACACTCAGAGTCCCACCAGTGTCTAAGAAGTTCTACTCTCAAAACTGGAAGGCTGAAAGTGCCAGGTTCAACCCCTGGTCGAGCCTGTCGACCTAGTCGCTCGCAGTTTTTCGCGGTTTTCTCCAAAACCTCGCGTAAATACGGACTAGGATCCCTTAGAAAGTTCCCCACAGAGGAATAACCCATATAGGCCTAGGACCCTAGTGCAGTCAATCGGTCTTAATCCACAAACAAACAAACAATAATACTCAGGAATAGTGTAACTAAGTTTTAGAATCGGTTTAGTGGCTATAAAATTTCCATCGAGCGCAATACATTAGAATTATTTTGAATGTTTTTGTAAAAGAATTATTTATGCTATATGCTAAGGTTGCCTGTATGTTAATCCAGGGCATAAGCTATCTTCATTACGAATTTTTCCAAATCCGTTCAGCAATTTGTGTCTGATTCAGGCAAAAACATCTAACACACAAACGTACACATTTTTTAATGACTGTCATTTTATCTCTCAATACTCTTATTCAAAAATGTGTCCCAAAAATGCGACATAATAAAGCGACATAAAAAAGCGACATAATTTTACATGTAATTAAATACTATTAGTTCACAACAGCTTTAATATCGAGATTAAAGCAATCTTTAGTCTCGATATTGTTACACTATTTCGTAAGCTGTAGAATATGCTCCACATGTATTTTTTACATATATTCAAATATTATTAGTTCACAACAGCTTTAATCTATTTTTACAATATTTCGTAAGCTGTAGAATATGCACCACATGTATTTTTCTGTAAATAGGTTACACTCATAAAAATTTCAACATAGGGTTACCAGGCGAAATACGTGAAAGATGAGCGATAAAATGCCAAGTTAATTAATATAGTTTTAATATGGCAATAATAAAACTAAAAAATTAGGGGGGTTCAGGGGGATCTCCCCCTGACGAGGCTCGAACAGCCGAGTTTTTATATTATCGGTAGGATTTGGAAATTTATGAAATTTAAGAAACACATTTGGACTTTTCTTTCTAATGCTTTTTAATTTGGCGTAAAATCAACGTAATTTCCATACCATTTCATGTTTTTCAAGTGCATGTTTATCTGAAAATAGAATTTCAGCTTTATTTCAAAAGCATAAATCATTTTGTGCGGGCGATAAAACGGTTTTTAATTAATAATTAGAAAAGTATTTAAAATTTCAACATTCTTAGCCTCAGGTGCACAGTCATGGGCTTCTATGCTCAAATTTTCAAAGCTCTGCTTTCTGTAGATTTGTCTGGAGAACATTCATTTTTATTATTATTGATAGATAGATTTGGCATAAAACTGGCATAATTTCCGTGGAATTTAATGTTTTTCAGATGCACGCACGCGCTTCTTTATTGAAGCAATAGCATTCTTGTTAGTTCAAAACATGAATCATTTGATTGATACGGGCGAAACTCGCCAAGCATGGCAACGTAAAAAAGGTTTTTAATTAATAATTAAAATAGTAATTAAAAATCTAAAATTCTAATTAGCCTATAACCAACTCCAGGGTCCCTTCTATATCTAAACCAAGATGCATCCTAATCGATTCAGCGGTTTAGGCGTGAAAGCGTCATAAACAAACAAACAAACAAACTCACTTTCGCATTTATAATATTAGTTAGGATGAAGAAAAATTCATAACTACCATTTATATGTAAGAAAATATACGCTTTTTCAATAGATACAAAATAATTATTTTGAAAGGTTTCATTTACAATGTTTAGAAGAGTTTTAAAATCGCAGTGCTACTAACCCATAAAAAATAATTTTTTACGACTTTACATCTTTCAACTTAAAAAAACACCATTTAAATGGGAAAAAAATATTTTTTAAACCTGTTAATAAACTTAAATTTTCTTCTCTTAAAGATCCTATTCCTATTGAGAACCGTTTATTATATTGCTTGAGGATCTTGTGATTCGGGCTATATTGGTCAGACCAGAAGAGCTCTCAAATTTAGGCTCAAAGAGCGTGAGAGATATGGTTCTAAGCACGAACTTTCCAAATATTCTATTGCATCCCATTGTTGAAATTCTAATCATCGTTTTCAGCTTTCTAAGGATAAGATATTGTACACTCCTCAATCTTTGTCTAATCTTGATTTTTTGGTTGTTGTTGTGTGTTAAGGCAAACCTGCACGCGGGGTATCTGCCTAGGATGGGGCTTGCCTTGGCAGGAGGACTTTCTAAGGGGCTCTAACGCGTATTCACGTTACAACTGGAGAAAACCTACCAAAACTCCAGACCGTTAGATCGACAGCCGCGCGATGGGACTCGAACCCGGGACCTTCACATCTCGGCCGTCTACCATTTTCAGTGGCATAACCACTGTGCCATGGTGAGGCGCTAAGACTAATGGAAAGATGGTTTTTCCATTACCTAGCACTTAGAACGTCTTGTGAACGATGGTTCTTCGGTTTCTTTCGTTCATGCCGCTTGGAAGCTGTTGTTGTAAGGTTATATTCACTTTCCTTATTTCTCTTCTGCTACCATTTTTCTACCCCTCTTTTTTATTTATTTTTATTTATTTTTTTATTTTTTTTCCTTGCTATTCTTTTATTTTGTTTGTCCGTTTTTATTTTATTTTGGTTTCTGTCTGTGTTTCTGTCTTTCCATTATGCTTTTTATTACTTTATTTTATTTTATTTTATTTATTTATTTATTAATAAAAAAGGGTCTTCTGTGCTATCCTGTATGTTGTTATAAAAAAAATGTGTTTTTATGTTATCTATGTTTTATGTTCGTTTGTTTGTTCTGTTTTCTTTTGTTTTTCCTTTTTTGTGTGTGTGTATGTTTGTATTCTCTTTTTTGATTTTTATTATTGTTATTATTATTTATTTATGCATTTTTGTTTGTCCATATTTTCTTTCCTTTTTATCCCTTCCCCTTTCCCCCCCTCTCCTTTATTTGTTCGCCTTTTCTTGTTTCCTTGTGGCAACATGCTTGTTTGTTTATCTTTTTCATTTCCCTCTGCTCAGTAAGACGGAAGGGCTTGTCTGATGAAGACCTAAAGAATTTTTGTCCAAAGTTTGGAAGGTTTCTTTGAAGGATTTTTTTTTCGGGGTGGGCCCACAACATATACGCTCGTTATACCTATGTACATACATATACCATTTATATATGTATGTATATAAAACTATTAAAATATTTTTTTTTGAAATTTTAAGAACATTTCATTTCTTTAAACTTTTAAAGTTTTTTCATTTATTTTAATTTTTCTCTAATAACTGTTGTTCACTGCCACTGTCGGAAATTATGCTGCATAAGAGAAAATTAACTAAGCCACTACCTCCTTCTACCTAACCCTGATTCCAATCGAAAAAAAAAAAAAAAAAAATTACAGTGTAACCTCCGAAACTTGCGGTTCCCTCAAAATGTGTCCAATTTACGGAGGTGTCTAACTTATGGAGGTATAATTTAGTGTAATGTAAGTGGCACATTCGTTCTCCAGAAATTGTCCCAACTTATGGAGGTGTCCCACTTGGGGGGTTTCACTGTATCTGGGTCACAATCTGAGATTGAAATAGACTCACAATAAATAATTAGAGCCGGAACAATTTTAGCATAGTGGCAGCGCCAAACCTGCTTAAAAGAAAGGGTAACAATTAGCTGGCTTGAAAAGAATAGAAATTGATATTAATTACAATGTCGTAGACAAAACGCATTGATCTCAATAGCGGTTATGTCGAAAAAAATTTTTCATTTCAGGTTTTAATTTTTCAATTCACACTTTTAATTATTTTATTATAATTAAATCAAGACTAAGGAACGATTCATTGGACTCTTTCGATTTTTACGTTCTTTTTTCAACAACTAAGAAAATAACGTTAAGTATGTTAATCTTATAAATAAAAATGAAATTCTGTTTGTTTGTTTGTTTGTTTGTTTGTTTGTTTGTTTGTTTGTGGATTTGAGTTGTATACAAATCCACAAAAATGGACCTATCAGCCTGAAATTTTGCACAGATATGTAAAATAATATAGAATAAATAATAGTCCACTTTAAAACTTTGAAAGTCCACCCGTTCCCGGATTTTAAGAGATTTTTTATGTTCTCCACGCAAAAAGCTTTCCGTAATTGTAACCCCTGTAGTGAAAAAAGTGTGAAACAAGGATCGTGGTTGCCATGTGTGGAGATTTTGCCGAATAAGATATTTTAAATTCTCAAAGTAAAAATAAAAGAATAATAATGATTTTTTTTTTGTTAGTTTATATTCGTAAGGTTATATTTTTTTTAATTATAATATCGTGTGCATGGGAAATCGGAGCAGGAATGAAATGTTTTATACGCAAAACAATAAGAATTGAAGATTTCCGAGGCTAATATGTTAACATTTTTTAGTTTGGCGAAAAAATAAAATGGCTCAAATGCCGAGAAAGTGAGTTCTAGCGGTTTGCACAGTTTCCGGCTTGGCGAAATTTACTGAGAGCTTAAGGAAACGGATTTTTGAAAACAAGTGCAAAGGTTTTATTAGAATACAGCGTTAAATTTCAATGATCCGTGCGAAAAAAATGCAGTTATTAAGGGATTTCAAGCGATCTATCTTCAGCATTCTCGCGATTTTGAGGAGGATTCTAACGCTTGGCGCTATTTATCGTAATTTAATCGTCTGCTATTTGGGTTATGAATACACCTGCGTATAAGTTTTTTAAATTTTCATTCAGTTGGAATTGTGCATTTTTCTGAGCAGCTTTTCTGCATCTAATGTATTACATCCAGAAAAAAGGATGTTAGAAATATCAATTTTAATTTTGTTTAATCACACTCATGAATAATGATACACTTTCCAACTTAATGAAAGAAGGAACGAAAATAGTTAAGACCCATGGATTATAACTCTTTTTATATATAGCACTTTAGTGCGTATTTAAAAATCTGAAAGTGTGTCAGATTTTCTATGACTCTAGCGCTTGGCGCAATTTAATGAGAGGGTATTTTTAAAAACAAGCGTAGGTTATCTTATAAATAAAAATGAAATTCTGTTTGTCAATTTGTTGATTGGGGTAGTATACAATTCCAAAAAATGGACCTGTCAGCCTGAAATTTTACACAGATATGTAAAATAATATAGAATAAATGATTGTCCACTTTAAAACTTTGAAACTCCACTTAAAAACGTTTTCCTCCTGAATGGTTCTCTTAATTTCCGTTCCCGGAATTTAAGAAATTTTTTATGTTCTCCACGCAGAAAGCTTTACGTAATATTAACCCCTGTAGTGAAAAAAGTGTGTGAAATAAGCATCTTGGTTGCCATGTGTGGCGATTTTGCCGAATAAAATGTTTTAAAATCTTAAAGTAAAAATAAAAGAATAATAATGATTTTTTAGTTTATTTTTTTGGGTTATTTTTTTAATTATAATATCGTGTGCGCATAAGAAATGAGAGCAGGAATGAAATTTTTTATACGCAAAACAATGAGGATCGAAGATATCCGAGACTAATATGTAATTTTTTTTAGTTTGGCGAAAAAAAAAAAAATGGCTGATAGGCCGATTTTTAGAGAGTGAGATCTAGCGGTATGCACAGTTTTAGGCTTTTTGGCGCAATTTACTGAGAGCTTAAGGGAATAGCATTTTTGAAAACAAGTGTATAGGTTTTCTTAGAATACAGCATTAAATTTTAACTATCCGTGCAGAAATAATGCAGTTATTAGGGCATTTCAAGCGATGTAGCTTCAGAATTCTCGCCAATTGAGTACATTGATTTAACTTGGGGGAAATCCGCCAAATTTCAGAAAATTGAAATCTTCGCATTTAGTACATCGAGGTAACGATGAATAAAACATGTTATAGTTGATAATTTAAAAAATGCGGCTGTATTAAGGTATTCCACTTTTCAAATAAATGCCTGGCGATCGAACCATTTCCCATTTTGATTGCTGCTAAGTCAATGCTTCGAATGATTCCTTGAAAAATCTCTTGCAAAATGGCGTATGCTGGCACTTTGGCGAGGCTTAGATTTGAAACTGGATTTTACTTGAGACTGGTATATACGTATAATAAGACTGGTTATAGATAAAAATGAATGTTGGTATGTGTGTAGGAGGTTGAAAAACTCCAGCACCGTTTCACCGATCACCATGAAATTTGGTTCACCTAAGTCTTTTATCATGGAGAAGGTTTTTATGCTATCCGTTTTCCTCTAACTTTTCTGTAGGTGGCGCAGCAGAACGTCGAATTCTATTCCGTTTAGCCGTTTGCTATGCGAATATCGGCCAACCAATTTCGATGAAATTTGGTACACGCGAATATTAGAACACGGAGAATATTTTTCACTATCCATTTGCTGTAACTTACCGCTAAATAGCGCTGCAACGCATCAACTTCTATACCGTTCGATCGATCGGCATAAAATTTTTTATACTTACACATTTGAGAACGAAGAATATATTCTAACTGCGTTACTTTTGATGTTACTCACCACTAGATGGCACTGCAATGCATTATTATTTTAACTCGCCACTAGATGACGCTGCAGCAGGCCAAATTTTTGACCATTCAAACGGTGGCTATGAAAATCAGTATACATAGCTATTTGAACAATGAGAATATTTTGGCGTTATCCATTTTGATATAAATCGCCACATGACGGCGCTGTAGCAAATCATTACTTTAATTAACCACTAGATGGCCCTGCATTGTATCACTTCTTGACTGTGCGAATGATTGCTATGAAAATAGGTATACATAGATATTTGAACACGGGGAAGAGTTTGGCACGATCCATTTTCCTATAACTTGACACTAGATGTCGCGTCAACACATGAACTTCAAGACTATTCAGCCGATCGTCACGAAAATTCGTATACATCGATATGTGAATGCGAAGAATATTTTTGCCGTATCTGTTTTGCTAAAACTCGCCACTAGATTGTGCTACGCCGCATCGCCTTCTGCACCGTAAAAACGATTGCCTTGAAATTCAGTATGCATGATTATTGAACACAATATAACGCGATATCCATTTTGCTATATCTCTTTATTACAATAAATAGTAATCACAACAAATATTAATATCAAAAAGTCCATTCATTCCCGTGCGAAGAACGGGTACTTCAGCTAGTGTACCTATAAATTTTAATTTCTGTGAATTTTATATTTATTTTCTTTACATAAAATTTAACTTCGTATCACATCCCTTTCCTTTTCTTATCTCTCTCGGTAATACGTTTTAAATTATCTCTAAACTTGAGCTAAATACTCATCCGAAGTTTGGTAAGCAAAATTCACACATGAGATCCAGCATTACAGCCGGATGAATAAATTTTAATCCCAAAATCTCGCGAACCCAAAATCAGTCAGGGATTGCATTCTCACACCATCAGAGCAGTAGTAAAAGGTGATGGAAACGGAAGAAAAGGGAATGAAGATGAAGAATAAGAGGCAGTGATCTGTGGGCATAGAGGGGCCTTAGACCCACCCCCCAGCTCCCATATTGTTATGATATACGTGCAGAAATGCTTCACATTAAATACTGTATATTTCTGGGGTAGAACACTTCACTTGTCCGCCTGCCCAACAAGCAATCATGTAAGCAATGACAATAATTATGCCAGTAATGCAGAGTTCAGTGAAGTGGGGGAGGGTGAAGCCCCGGGCCCAGTGAACAAGGGGGTCCTAGATAGGGCCAAGAAAAATCCAGTAAATAAATAAAAAATGTAAATTTAATGTGAACCTAAAAACGGAGCGAGTTAATTATTTTAATGGAAGGTAAAAGTAAAGTTAGTGCGCCCTGATTGTAAATTTTACAATCAAACGATGGCTTTGTAAGATTGAAGGTATTGAATATCTTAGTTAAACATATTCTCTAGGAAAAATTCAAAAATCTATATTGAGACAAAATTTTTGCGTGAATAAACAGACTATACACTAAGAAAAAAAGAAATAGATTCTCATGAACAATTAGACATACTAAAAATTGGAGTAAATAAACACCAGCTTCAAACAGTATCAATCAAGCCGAAAATTTAAAATTTTGTTAACAAAACAATAATAATGAAGCCATTTTGTGAAAAATTTAGCCTTTTTCACCTCTTGTTGTCCCCCCGAACTTTTTTTCTGGGTACGACCCTGGTATCAATCTTCTTTCCCCTTCCATTGTATTGACAGACAATGTGCAACAGAGACGCCTAACGTTATTAGTGAAGAGTTAGTGTAGGCGTCTGGATGTCAGGAGTATGCGGAGAAATCGACCCGAACTGTTCATCATAGGCGGGGTTACTCCCTCCCCTTCCTTCCCCCACACTCAAATGTCAAGCTATTTCGTTACCAATTGGATTCGATCAATGTAACTCAATGTTACCAACTCAAATTCGTAAAAAGAGCTGCTTAGCACTATTTTATCCGTGTCGTGCACATTCTTTAAATTTGGTAGGAGCGCATGCCGTTGAATGCTGTTCCGATGCAGTGCGAGTCTCTTCTCCTAATTCAATGACTCTATGCTTGTTTTTGTAGCTTCAACGCACCGATGGAATTTATTACTTTCGAATCTTCTTCCTATTGAAAAAAAAAAATTATTGTATTGAAAAGTTTAAGCACAACAAGATGGTCTCGTCACGCTGAATCTTGAAAGTCAGTGATTGTGAACTATGTGCAAATTTGAAACATTTTGCTTCAATTTTCAGAAGACAGCAATGAAAAGGCAAATACACGCAATGAGGCATTGCCTTTGCGAACCAAATTGGTGACTTTCGAAACAGCCTTCATGCTAACTTCGTGGCACGGCATTTCAAATGCTATGAATATAGTATTTATCTTCAAAAACCAGGTCTTCATTTATTTATAGCTATTAACTTGCTAAATGCAAATATTGCATCCTTCAGAGACCAATTTGATAAGTCTAAAAAGAAAGATCTCAATTGCTATCTCCACATGTATAGACTTCACCTAAGGATCAGGGAAAGACTGGGAAGAAAAAAAATGACCGATGGTACTCTCGAATCTGAAACAGCTAGCCATGTAACTCTTCAAGAAACTTTATTTGTGATAGTCGATAGATTGAATTCAGAAATGATAAAACGCGAAGGGATGCTTATAACTCCATAGCTGCCAACTACTCCGGAATATCACTAACCACATTTTTTGTGCAGGAGGATTGGGCTTAAAATATAGCATAAATTTTGAATTTGGCGGTTATTTTTTTTTTTAAGTACTTATAGAAATTTACTGTTCGCAAAAAGTGGTTAATGATATTCCGGAATAGTTGGCAGCTATGTAACTCAGTATGCAGCATTTTCAATTTTATTACTAAATTAGGTCATGAACAAATAAATGAAGAATCAGTTAATAATTTTCTTGAAGTTTATGAAGGAGAAGTAGATTTTGAAGCCACAAAATCTGAAGTCATTCAGATCTCACAACATTTGCTCAGCTGTAGCTTAGAAAAAAAATCCCTGATAGATATTTATGATCATATATTTAAAAACGAGTTAAATGAGATTTTTCCAAATATGTTTATTGCATTACGCATTTATTTAACTCTACCGATATCAAATCGCGAAGCTGAGAGAGCAAACTTCAAATTAGAGAGAGTTCTATCTCCGAAGAACAAAAATGCAGCAGTATAAGCTGCAATGTTTGGCTTTGCTGTGCTCAGAGCTCGATTTAACAAGCAACCTGGACCTGGATTTTAAAGATGTAATTGAAACTTTTAGCGCGGCAAAGACTAGGAAGAAGCCAATTTAATTTTTTTTAATTCTGTAAAATATATTCATTAAAGTTTTCGCTGCAGCAACTTTTCCTTTGGTTGGTGAGTTAGATTTTGTTGCTGATAATATTTTTTTTTGTTTTAATTAATTTTTTGCAAACAGTTTCAGAGTTCATTTAAATGGTAATGAGAATCTTACTCTAATATGACCATCCTAAAATTTTATCTAATGACGAACATTCATATTAAAAAAAAAATTAAAATTTGTGTGTGTGTAAGGGGGGGGGGGCTCCGCTATTATCACAGCCCCGGGCCCTTAAAGGGTAAACTTCGCTCTGCAGTGATGTCTTTAAAAGGTGAAGTTCAGTTACCCATCTATAATAATAAAAATGAATATTTGTAAATCTGTCTGTCTGTATGTGTGCGGTCTCCAGACAAACCTACTGCACGCAGAACTCTGAAAATTTGAATATATAAGCCCATGAGTCCGATAATGTGCACCTGAGAATCAGAATTTAAAAATTTTAATTACTTTTTTAATTATTAATTAAAAACCGTTTTCAGGATGCCATGCTCGGCGAGTTTCGCCAGCATGATACTGTGAAACAAAATCGCATGCATTGGAAAACATGAAATGGCACGGAAATTCAGTCAGTTTTGCGCCAATCTATATCAAGAAAAATGAATGTCTGAAAATCTGCATGCGTGCGATGTCCAGAAAAAACTACTGGACGCAGAACTCTGAAAATTCGAACATATGAGCCCATTCCTTCGGTAATGTACACCTGAGGCTCAGAATTTGGAAATTTTAATTCCTTTTTAAATTATTAATTAAAAACCGATTTTAGATCGTCATGTTTGGCGAACTTTGGCCTCATGAAAAGATTTATGCTTGAAGTGAGTGGTAACCGCAAAAGTAAAAAACCGTTTTTTACGTTGCCATGCTTGGCGAGTTTCGCACGAATGCTACTATAAAACAAATCGTTTGAATTTGAGAAGCATGAAATGGCACGAAAATTTCATCAGGTTTACGCCAAATCTATCTATCTCTATAATAATAAAAATGAATGTTTGTAAATTGTCTGTGTGCGGTCTCCAGACAAATCTACTGCACACAGAACTCTGAAAATTTGAATATATAAGCCCATGAATGCCGATAATGTGCACCTGAGAATCAGAATCTTAAATTTTTAATTACTTTTTTTAATTATTAATTAAAAACCGTTCTAAAACGGAAATTTTCTTACCCTGTGTTACGAATTTTGGGAGCAACCCGCTGTTCTGGGGTTTAAAATAGTTTAAAATTCGTATTCTATGCGTTAAATAGTTAAATTTTGCTTTTTGTTGCATCAATATGGAATGTTCTAGAAATCTCGGGTACTATGGGTCGTAGGTCTTCGAAAACCTAATTTTTGGGGACTTATTTTTGGCGCCAAATTTGGCGATATTTCTCCAAAAGTCACCAAGTTTGACGATTTTTCTGCCATTTGGCGCGTTTTTCCTCTTGGGGCTTTTTCATGAAATTTTTTATGGTATTTAATATGTTTAATGACCTAACATTTCCTAATTTTCAGAAATTTAAATCGAAAATTTTGGATTTTACAAGATAATTTGTTTAATTGGATGAAATATGTAATAACTCCGGGAATTTTAATGCAAATTACACGATATTTCTGGGAGAAATATGTGACGGCCACAGCAGTGAGTTGTCTTTGGTGGTACGTTTGTAAGTAGGTACCAGAAACTCGGGAACTATAATTTCCACATTCTGTTATATAATTTCGGCCTAGAGTACTAATCTGGAGATGCATTTTACATGTCAGATTTTTTAAATCGCATAATTTAAGGAGTTCACGGGCAACGCCGCGCGGGACTGCTAGTCCTGAATAAATAAATATGAATGCATTTATATTTGATTTTAAAATATTGTGCACGCATTTTAAAATTTCTCACAATAGAAATCCAAGTACTGCACAGTAAAAAAATTAAGAAACGTTACACACTTACAGCGGAAAGGTTTCCGAAAGTATAGCGTAACCTACCGATGCTCTACTCGAACTCACGATTTCCGAAACATACCCATATTTCGGGGTAAAGTATTTACGGGCGAAAGGAAATCTTTATTTGGGACTTCGCGCGCATGCGCCAAGTGCCAAGAGACAGAGGGATAACAGTGAACGCGTCTTCCCTAATAGCACAGATGGTCACAAAAGAGTCGCTGTGACGTCACAGAGGGTCACAATTGTCACAGGACTGTCACATTGTAACTTCTTGCACAGCCCGATTATGACCAACAGGGGCCCCGGGCATTGATGAATTTGCGGGTCCCCATCTATAAAATTTGTTTCTTTTTCATAATATTTTGACATATAAAAGAATATTTCAGAACAACATTTGAAACTGGGGGCCCTGGGCAAAGTCCTGATTTGCCCATGCGATAATAAGGGTCTGGTAACTTGTGAGTGATGTAACTTCACTGTGTGGTCACTGTGAAGTTTATTTGTGACCATTCACCAGGTAACGTCGCCGGATGAATACTTAAATAAAACAGCATATTATCTCCTGAAAATAATTTATGTGGAAGAAAAAAGATTTAAGATTTTTAATTTATATTTATTAATTATGGTATTTTCTCTCCATTTATAAAATACTTCAAAAAAATTTTAAGTTTCCAAAACAAGCCGTACCACAAATAACTTTTGCAGCAGTCAATTTACTTATAAAGCAAAATTCGGCAAGAAAACCGCAGCGCCGTTGTACCGTGCTTTCTTCCGAATGCGTAGGTCCAGCGTTCGATTCTGGTCGTCCTCACCGCTCCTTCCGACAGAGTTTGGTGCTGCCATCTAGGTTAAGATACTCGAAACGCTTCATCTAGTGCATGTTACTTTTTCTGAAAAACTCGGAAAGGTTACTCGTGAATTCGGAAACCTTTCCGAAATACACGGAGAGGTTACTCAATATTTTACCAAAATATACAGAAACGTTACCTAAAATGCAGGAAAATAGGTAAATATGTTTCCGACATATGCTGAAACGTTTCTAAATACTTTACCCGCATGGTTCGGAAACGTTTCCGCAATTTTAAACTACAAGAGCTGCCCCATTTTTAGGGGTAACGTTTCCGAATTTTTTTTTTACCGTGTGGGTAACACAAGTACAGGGACATGATTAGCATGTTTTCACTTGTAATTTTAGTGTGAATCATTGGAAGTACTTTTACTGAAACGGAAAAAAAACGTATTTATTATAAAGAAATTTCACTTTTTTAAATTTCCATTGGAAAAATATTATTACGTAAGACAGCCGGTTCAGGCCGATTTAAAGCATAATTTTTTAAACCTGCATGCATCCAAAATTTTACCACGTCGCCAATACTTCATACCCCCAAAGCACATAGTTTGTTTTACTGGCATTACCTCCTCATGCTTAAAATAAAGTTAATATAAATATTTGGTTAGTGCTTTGTGAGATTTCATTTCTGGATGACAGTACTCAATTTTAAAAGAAGTGTTTCGATTATAACCATTAAAACAAAAACTGACAATGAAAACAGAATCAATTCATTAAAAGCACATATTTATTAACAACAAATATTCTACCTTCTTTTGTAATAATTATAATGTCTAGAAGAAAATGTTTAAAAACTATTAAATCTCAAACGATATTTTAAATACGCACTAAAGTGCTGTAAGTTTCTCATTATCTATGCGTCGTCCCTATTTTCTTCCATATTCCATAAAGTTGGAAAGTGTATCATTACTCTTAAGTGTGCCGTATTTTTCTTCCTTGTTCCATAAAGCACTTCTTTGGAATCGAAATATATATTAAAATCGCTCACTGAAACTGCTTACGAATCTTTGTCAGGCATATTCTAATTATACTTTTATATTATACTTCTAATTATACAGCCATTTTAAATACTGTTTGGAATGGGCATACGTGTATACGTCCATGCGTGTGCGGCGTTTGTCTTTCTTATTCCACAAACACTGCTTAAAAATATGAAATCTATATTAAAATTACCTACCAAAACTGTTTAGCAATTTTCGTCTCGCATATTCTAACTACACTTTTCCTTTGAACTAAACTGTGGCGTTTGCCAGTTTCTAGCCGAATTTGGAAGATATCGCAGGGCTCGGTGCAGTTTTAAAGGCATACTTTTTACCACCAAACTTCGAGATCCATTATCAAAAATCGCGAACATTGTTCGACGTTCAACATTTTATTCTCCCTCCACCTACCCCTCCGCGTTATCTGGGAAACACATTAGAAAAGATCTTCACCGTGACATTCGTGCATAGACGCTTAAAAAGCTGCTTGATTTTAATAGCACTCAAGTGCTAATAACTGTAACAAATTGCATAAATGAACTAGAATTAAAATAATTGAAATGTCTATACCAAAAGTTAATCTGACGATTAAACACAATTCATAAAACAGAAAGAAAAACACCCACAAAAAATCAATCAATCAATAAAAATATTACATTCATTATGCGCACAATACTTAAATTGCAGACGTTCAAATTTGTTATGCGCCAAAACGGTGGTAACTGGCCAATTATTTTCATTTCGTGAATTTTCAATATCACATTAAAAATTACGTTAGAAATTATTTTCAGTATTAAATTCTCGAATTAAATATAAGTGAACAGTTTGTAACTGGAAGCATAGTGCTAATAAAATTGTTAAAATACTGCCTTAACAACTAAACTGTTTGAAAAACCAGTCAGTAAAGTACAGTGAAAGGTCGATTGTATGGAAATGCACTACTCCCACAAAATTATTTATAATGAATGTTTTTTTTTTCTCTTTTATCCGGAAATTCTCTGTCCACGGAGATTCGAATACCCAAATCCACACCGCGGCCGACGCCATGGCTGAAACTTTTAAAGGGATGACGAAGGCCATCGTCCGCAGTCGGGGATTTCGTAATACGTTATTATTGTAGGTTATTATTTACGGATTTGTTTGTTTCTGCTATTGAACATTTTTTTTTCTTTCGCTCCACTCCCCAGGTGACTGCGTCTCCTGTTCGCTGCCCACGGGGACACATCCGGGACTTCTCCGAGCGCCGATAATTCCAGCGAGAAGGCGCTGCCATGTCTTCCACCACAAGGATTCGTACCGACAGACTGGACGTGACAGAAGTGGAGGTCGACATTCCGAACTTCCTCTCTCTCTACGCAAAAGGAACTCGCAGTGTGTGGAGTGACGCATTCTACTTCGTGGACGAAAAGTTTATGTTGCAAATCTGGACTGAGACAGGAGGAGTGAATGAAAGCTTTCCTGTGCTCATCTGCAGAGCTGCACGGGAAACTGAGTGCAGCGTATCGTTGGGGTTCGGTTATAAGAAGAAGAACGGAGAAGTCGAGAACGTGGCACACATCTCGAATTTGACATTCCTGAGACATGAATTCGCTCAATGTTTCGACTTTCCTTCCTTCTCGAGGGATGTTCTTGAGCGGCGCAGGTCCGAGTTGCTTCCGTCCGGCGTGCTGACCCTCGTGTTCACGCTCGGGATGGCAGATCTGGCGACCACAGCAACGGGTGAGTACACATGCGACCAGAACTGGTCGTGAGGGTGCACACCCTAGTTGGGGAGGTCGTTCCTCGTCAGAAGCACCCCTTCGAGCAGATCTCCATGATTACAGATTGTACACTTAAGTACCCGTTCTCCACTCGGGAAGAAAATATTTTAATTTCCTTCTTCAACATACAGTCCACGGTAATGAAAAATATTTGTAAGGAATTAAAAAAGAAATAAAATAAAACCTCCATTTAATATTAAAATGCTAAAATCTGAATGTCATTATCTTGGGTTGGGTATGTGCGAGATGCAGTAGGAAAATGATGTAAATTTGTCTGTGAAGGAAACTTTCGGAATGCAGAGCTGTGGAAAAGCAGTCGGTACGATGAAAGGCACAGTTAAACAATTTCGCCGGTCAACGCGTGAAATATTAAAGTTTTGAATTTTCTTGACGTCATTTGGTTCAAAAGGCGGACTTTTATTCAGCATCCAATTTCCATTCAGAAGCATAGAATCATAGCACAGAAAAATTATATTTTGTTAAATTACATTTTGTCGTCACTGTGTTACATCATTAAAGTATACCGGGGCATAAAAGAAGTAAAAACGCTGTAATGTAACCTCCCGAAGGTACGTATCTCCAATACAATCCATACGGTTTACAAAAGGTCCAACCTTCTTCATTTCCGAAAAACTCAACCCTCCATCTGAAGAAAGGTGAGCCTTTCGTACCTCCGAAACCGCTGCATTGTGAATGCCTTTTCAAATGTCATTTTTCAAAGCTTTTAATAGTGTTAATTCTTAGTACTTTTTCTTTTCTTTTTTTAGCCTACTTGTTATATTACAATAAATTGAGGTGAATTAAAAAATATATAATTGCTATGTTCCTGCCCATTGCTCAAAGAAAACAACAACCTTATTTTATTGAAAAAAAAAAGCCCTACAAAATTTGATTTCATTGATTGCAGCCATTTCAACACAATGCACAAATGAAAATGTGCACAATCCTTTCTCTGTGTGTGCTTATCTAAAAAACTATTTAAATTCAAAAACAAAGTCTGACTCTATTCTTTAGTTGAGTGCCCGCTAAACATGTTACAAGTTTCATCTCATTTTACTGCAGCCGTTTCGCGTCATGTGCAAAGAATATTCCACATTTCGAATACCTCTTCTCAATAACTAAAAATCCTTAAAAAAAAGTGAACATCTGTTCGCAAAGTTGAGTGATCCATTATCATTCTATTAATTTGCATTCCAGTCCCGCAGTGGCCTAGTCGCTCAACTCCGTTCCAATAAAGACAACTGGAAAGCAGTAGATCACCAGTTGTGGATTTTCAAGGAAGGGAGGGCAGGGATAGGCGGAGATTAAATCAGTGACCAAATCCTCAGATATTTTTGGGTTTAACTTAAAAAAAGAAAAACATCAGAGAGGTTTGACACCTCCCCCCCCCCTTCGGAAGTACTAACGAAAAACATGAACTGATTTGCCCACCGCTGTTGGTAAGAAGTTTAAAAGGTTACTCTAGGTCCTTTTTTAACCTGAAAAAGTGTTAACTTGATAAATATTGAAATTGTCAACTCGAACGAATGACATCGGTGAATGTGAATAATTATCTGATTTTTATCATTTACCATCTCACACACAGCTTTGTACACGTGACTCATTCAACTAAAATGTTTTCAACGGAAATTGTGTAAAATACCAAAAAATTGTGAAAAAAGTCTGATTATTCTCGAGTGCTTCGCTGGAGATTTAAAAACAGAAAAGGTTACCTCTTATCACATATGACTCACTTGAATTTTGGACGTGTTTTAAAGCTAGAACTTTCTTTCCGTCATTGTAGTTGCTGGGAAAACAGTGTTCAGGATGACTCCTTTGCTTCGAACTGCAATGAATGTTTTAATTATCACCGCCAAAAATTCAAGCCTCCAATTGGTCTCGTGTACTAAGTGATAAAGTGCAGTTTGTATTTGATTACTCATTCATGCATTTGGATGCTTTGTCCTGTGTGTTATTAACTTAAAGAGATTTTAGAAAATTAAATGAAATCATTCAGCATAATTATTTCAAATTCGTGTAATTTAAGATAATTCTTAATGGTGCTTGGCGTTGTTTGGTGAAAATGTATGTCTTTTTTTTTTTTTTGAGTAAATCATTCTTGACCAAAGCAGGCTAGTAACAAATCAGTGCGTACACTGTATAAAATACTTGTAATTTTACCACTCTTATTGCTGTGAAATAATAGAGCACTGTGTGTTGTAAATCCAAGCAAAATTGAGGTAATGAGATTGATAGGCCAGTCACATGAACATTGTATTGCAAATTCGCTCAGTCTATAGCACAAAGGATAAACGTAGCGGACAACGTTTTTGCACACGTTGTGCAAAAACGTTGCACTATGTGTTACATTTGTGCAGTAATCATTTTTTTTTTAGTGTATGAATATAAATCTATGACGTAGATGACAGCTTTAAACATTTTTACGCAAATAAAACTTTTTTCTAAAGTTAAAAATTTCAAAAAGCAGTCAAATTTTTAAGTAAAAGGTGTTTTTTCAGATTTTGAGAGTAGTGCTAATATTTTACATAATTATGAAAGTTTTCAAGGCGACCGAACCAATCTTGCTCATTATATTACCTATTTTGGACTATTAATAGTTTAATATTTTGGAGTAATGGCGGTAAAAAAATTGTTTTCGTGTGGTTGAACCGGAATTGTGACAGAGTCAGTTATCATAGTAACCATAAAGTAGGATTTTATTTCTATTAATTATGCCATTTGAATAAATTCCCAAACACTAGAAGGCGCGGCTTATGTTGGACATCCCTGGTGTAAACTGAAGACCCTTCAAAAAATTATCCGAGTGCGAACTATATCTCCTCTCATGATTATGTGAATAACAAATTACTTTATTTTTTTTAAAAACCACACTCAACTTAAATGAAATTTGAAGAGTTATTATTACATATTGAACGTTGCACCGTTCATGAAGAGTAACATTTTATTTATGAAACATTAGTAAAGTAATTTACTCTCTATAAATCGCACTAACTCATTTTTTTTTTGTCTTTTTACAGTTTCACCATGTTGTGAACCAAGTTCACCAGAAGGCGCTCCTCACAGTGTGGAAGCCTCAACACAGACGGTATCAGAGAATTGTAAGTGCTGCTTCACCGCTCTAACTCGGTTTTTGCAGATGGACGTACTTATTTATATAACACCTAGTTATCTCTCTTCCACTTCAGTTAATAACGAACTCGCACCTCTTAGAAAAAACATAAAGTGTAATTCACTCACAGTAAATGAATGATTGTTCTGGCTAGCAGTTTAAAATTAAATAGATGCATAGCTCATTTGATTTATATTTAATAAATATCTTTTTGAAATGGCGGGCCGTAACAATGCCTTGGAGGCATTGGCCACCGCTAAGGCTGGAGTTGTTGATCACTTTATTATGGGGGGGTACCTAGTAGGTGGACCAACGCTGCCCCTATGAAGGACGGACGCAATGACATCCACGCCCAGTCGGGGATCGAACTTCGACTGCCGGAACTTGAACCCGAAACCGTAGTACGGTGCTTTATCCACCATACAAGCGGGTCGGCTATTTAATAAATATATAACAGTAAATTGTACACTTCGTACAAGCATGTAAAAATGAGCCCATCAAAGCCCGAGTGGTGTAACTCCTTTTTTTTTTTTTTTGGTTTTATTGGGTTAGGGTCAGAGAAGTGTTCAACAAGGCCATTCTACTAAGAACACAAGTGGTGTAAGTTGGAACTCCCTCAGCAACCATGTAGGTAAAAGCACTAGCTGCTGTTTCATGCTAAGTTTACTATGATAACCCTTGTAAAACATTAAACTAGAAAAATGTGAGTTACACCACTTGCGCTTTAACGGTGTTATTCCAAAAAATCAAGTGATTTTTGTACATAAGTACGAAAAACTAATTATGCCAGGCACTTCAAAATTTTGAGGAAAAATTCATGAAAATCGGAAATTTTCGCAAAGCGTGTCACTCTTCGAAAAATCTTCCAGCTCAGATCCATGTTTCAGAATTTTTTTCGGAAAATTTCACAAAAGCCACATCTTTTTCGCTTATTGCAGTGTGTAAAGCAGCTTATGAAGAACCATCTGGAATTTTTTGGAGACCATGGTGCTATTAGTTTATTTCAATTTGTGTACCAAGACTAAAAACAGAGTTCTTTTTTTTTTCGACATACTCCCTTAAGGGGCTGAAATAAAGACAGCTCGATGTTCGAGAACATGCGACTTAGTGATTCGAGACTTGACCTTGGAACGCTTGGTGAAACCTCAGTCATTTCTCATATCTTACGTGGTCTCGCGTCTATCCCTGATTCTGTCTGATTTATGTGTTTTAATGAATGTTTTTTACCTCTCAATCTATTTAATGTGGTGTACATGATATTTTCTTGGATTCTTTTATTTCATAGGCATCGAAAAACTGTCTGATGATCTCAATGACCTGATGCTGAGTGGTGAGGAGAGTGACTTCACCGTCAAGGTGCAGGGTGAGGAGTTCCACCTGCACAGGAACATTCTTGGAGCCCGCACGCCCGTCTTCAGATCCATGCTGAGATCCGAAATGAAGGAGAAGAGGACGGGATGCGTGTCCATCGACGACTGCGAGCCTGGAACGTTCAGGGAATTCGTCCGCTACATCTACAGCGGGAGGGTGGACGAACTGACCACTGGCACGGTCTTCGGACTGTACGCGCTAGCCGACAAATACCAGGTGGAGGAGCTGAAGTCAGCATGCTTGCGTTTCATCCACAAAACGTTGTCGATTGACACGTTTTGTGACGCTGTCATTCTAGCGCTGACGTACAGCTTGAAAGATTTGTTAGAGAACGCTACACGCTATTTTGTTCAGAATGCAACAGCTGTAATACAAACCGTAAAATGGATGAATTTTATGATTAAATATCCCATACAGTCTAATGAGCTAAATTTAAAAGCTCTTTCGAAAAACAACTCAAAGTAAATTTAAATTAAAAAAAAAACAATTATTTTTTCTAACAGCAGAAAAAAAATTATATAAATATATTTTCGTATTTTTAAAAACAAATAGGGTGTCACCTTCGAAAACAACTATTGAGAAACATACAAAATTTATCCGTAATTTCGGGAAATCCTTGTGATATCACACATAAACACACATCTTTATGCGAAATTCTATAGACCCTTTTAAAATTTTAAATGTGCTTGAATATTATCAATGGTTTGTTTAGTGTAAAATTCTCAGAACATGTGTGCCTGATTTCTAGCAGCACTGGAAATGCGTTTGCATTCTTCAGCCAACTGCCTAAAATTCGATTAAAGAAGATGTCTGCAGTAGATCTTTTAATTGATGTTTTTAATATAATATTATACAAAATCTGGTAGTGGGTGAGCTATAAATTTTCACAGGCCCGAAAAACAGTTTATTCGCCAAATCGCAGCAGTAATAACTCACAATAAATACAGCAGTTTTTAAACATATCACAGCGGATCATTCAAATAGCACAACAAAAGCACTATTCAAAGCGCAATGTGAACGTCTCTCTTCGCAATCCATCACAAACTGAGTCACTGACACTGACTCACTGTGAGAGCGACTTCTTTATTTATAGATTATCCAGCGGATGTGACGTCACGTAGGATATGACAACACTTTCTAGGCTTTTCCAGAAAACTCTTGAGGACTTTCTTTTTATCGCCAAAATGGTCGTTAAGTTGTTTGTAGCCAATATCAAGGGGTGGCATGATCATTTCACTTGCAACAATGACTGTACAACGCACTTTCCCGCAATACACATTTGGCGCGAGAAAACAACATTACAATTTCGTTACAATAAATAACATCCAGATATGTTTGAGATAGATGGGTCAGAAGACTTAAAAAATCAAGTCACCAGTGCTAAATTTTTGTTCTTCATTTGATTTATCATCATACTCGTGGATGCTTTCTAAAATCTTTTGTTAAGTGTGACGTTTCTAAACTAAATATCTTCACATTGTACATGAGCCTTATTAATTTTGAAGCTCAGTTCTTTTTCAATAAATTTTGTGTAATACATTTTTTTATGAATACCCTTTCTGTAAAGTGACATCCTTTATGTATATGACACAAACCTTGATATCATCTAAATATATCCGAAATTCTGTTCTTCAGTGAATTTTGCAGTGATTCTTTTTTGTGTGTTTTGCACTTGAACAGTTCAGAAGTTATGTTACGCTTCATTACACTTTGTTAGAAAAACTGTAAAATACATATGCTGTAAACACATTTAAGCTTGCGGTTTCACTTCAATAATGCCGAAATTTGTACACCATTGCGGGAAAGTGCGTTGTACAGTCATTGCTACAAGTGAAATGATCATGCCCTTCCCTTGATATTGCCCACAAACAACTTGGCGACCATTTTGGTGATAAAAAGAAAGTCCTCGAAACTCGAAAGTCCTCGAGAGTTTTCTGGAAAAACCTAGAAAGAGTTGTCATATCCTACGTGACGTCACTTCCGCTGGAAAATCTATAAATAAAGAAGTCGCTCTCACGGGGAGTCAGTGTCAGTGACTTAGTTTGTGATAGATTGCGAAGAGAGACGTTCACATTGCGCTTTGAATAGTGCTATTGTTTTGCTTTGTGAATGATCCGCTGTCATATGTATATGACACAAACCTTGATATCATCTTGTATTTTTCTCTTTTTTGTATGCAAATTCTCTTTGTTATTGTGACGTGCATTCTCTCAGGACAGTTTTTGAGACAACGCTATAATTCTCTTTTCACAAATACCGTATTGTTTTTTTTTTAAAGGAGGCTCATTCAAATTTTAAAACATGTTCGTTATACTATTTTCAAATGTTAATTTAATCCCTTTTAAGCTTACATGCTTACATGTTATACTTTCACGCAAATACTTTTTAAAGAGTCTGTACTTCCTTTGAATTCCTTCAAACTTGCAAATGTGCATATGGATAATGTCAAAAAAAAATTCTGTGATTTAAAAATAATTCTGTTTTTTACACTTAAAGGTCATTTGTTAAGATAGACATCATTCTGCTGAATATAAAAATATTGTTTTTATACTTCAATATTTCCAAAGTTTTCGAATTACTCCATGTTTGTTTACAGTTCATAAAGAACCTAATTGTTCATAGTGTATGAAATTCCATTTTTTGAGAAAAACTGATACATACTTTCTCAATAAATTTGTTTTGTAAATTTACTGGAATTTTCAACGTGTCTTTTGTCTGTTTTATATTTCTTTACTAATATAAAGAATTGGTGGGGGGAGGCGTTATGAATACCTTTCATAGAAATTCTGAAAACAATTTTTAATCTTTCCTCATTTTATCTGGACGAACTTTGCACTGGAATTTTTTTTTCCAGAAACTGCGTAAGAGGTATGTGTTTTAATGGTCATAAGACTGCATGATGCAATTTGTGAAGAGCAACGCCTACTGAATCTTTTTGAGTGATCAGCACAAAAAGCTTGTTTTAAACATGTTCACAAAAGCAGTGAACGGTTTCGGTGTTTTCCCCGGGAAATCCCACGGTACCGTAATGTTTTCTAGAAAACAAGTATCTCCTATGCGTGCCGTACGGCATAGGCTGCATGAATCCCTTGTCCACCACGGTTATTACATTCCCAGCAGAGTTCCCGCTAGAGTGCGAGACCGCGAGAATCTCTCATAAATTTCTTAAATCTCGCGCAAAAAATATTACAGCGCGAGGTATTCTCGCGCTGCAAAATATTCGCCACCTGCACGAGATTCTCGCACGCTGTTTGAAAGTTTAAAAACGCCAGTTTATACAAAAATTTGTTTTTACTCTACTACTGTCGGATAACGAGCGTGCCGCGGCCGCAAATGAAGCGTCCCCCCCCCCCCACTTCCTCTCTTGAGTTTCTGTTCAGAGATAACACGGTTAAATCATGGGAATGCAGAGGGGGAATATTAATTAATGCTATCGGCAATGAGCTGACGTGTTGATTTTTCTCCTCCTGCTTGCCAGCTGTAAAATGTTTTGTTTTTGTATGTGTATCAATTTAATATTTATATAAATATTAAGTTATTTTATATAATTTTATTATACTAGATAAAATATTATAGTTAATAATTCTTTTGCTTAGCTAAACTGGATGTGATTCTTTGAATAAATTTTAATATTCATTAACTTTGAATATTCATCAACAATTCAAGTGCAAATTTCAGTGCACTTTCAAATGCAAATTTAAGGAATCTTATTAGAATAGCTGATGGAAATATCAATTTAGAAAGTTTTCCATATGATCAATCTTTAAAATTTTTTAATGAACGGAAAAATCGGTGTTATTGAAAGTGTACTATAAATAAATAAAATGATGTTAAACAATATTTATGTTCTCACTTAACTTTCAGAAATCTCACTCAAAATTTTTGGATGAGTGAGAAATCTCCCACAATTTTTTTTTCTAATGGGAACCCTGATTCCCAGACCCCTAGAGGTAAGTAAAAATCAGGGCTCCGAAACGGAACTGGACCGAAAACCGTCAACAACCGTTATTTTGGTCGGAACGAAAACCTAAACTGAACCGAAAAAAAAATATATATATATATATCAGTTTATTTCGATTCGATTTATCTTCAGACATTCTGTTACTGTAATCAACTTATCAATATTTTCTCATTTAACGTCAACCATACAATTAGCATCATTACTTGAGCAGCCTGTTTTCGTTTCTCAGAACATTCCTCAAATTTACACGTGCGTCAGGTCTGATTCGATTTAATTTAAATAGGGGCGAGCACAAGTCTAGCCACGCTCTTTCATGTTTAAAACTCTGTTTACACTTGAACTAGCAATAAGTAGAATAGTTTTTGAAATTCCGAATTGAAATAAAACAAAATGGGAAAACATCATAAAAAGACAGCGCGCCAAAATAGAGCTTCAAAAAATACCCATCCCAGCCTATCTCCCCTTTTCCAAGTACAATCGTCCGAACCGAAACTGATCCGAAAGCCGTTATTTTTGGCGAAACGAAAACCGGAACTGAACCGATATATATCTTTTAGTTGAACCGGAACCAAAAAAATTGCGATTCGAAACCTTGGTAAAAATACACCAAGTAGCAGCGCTCTATTTATCTCGTTTCTTTGCGTGTATTTTTACCTTCACAAACCCTCCTTGCACTGTTGGCAACGCGTCCTTTACATTATTGATAACACATCACAAGGATAAACCCATTGTGGGGCGGGTAGACGTTAGCTGTTACATTATAAGTTAACTGTTCGCCATCGTACATCAGCGTGACGAGCCTTGATAGATCAACGCATGAATCGCCCTCTTTCATTTCATTCGACTAAATTATTTGTTAATCTGACTCTCAAGGAAACTCTCAAACAAGATATGGTTCAACGTGCGACGACTAAGAGGTGGGGGATTGTGGGGGAAGAGAGAGCTGTTCCCAGTTTTCCAAGAAAGACGGCAGTGGCCTTATTTAGAGGTCTGACTGGACATGACCGTTTACAAGACTATCTCTATAGATCTGGAGTGGCGAATTCCCCGGACTGTGTTTTGTGTGATTCTAGTCAGCCAGTGACTTTCGAACATTGAAACAACTGTGTTGTACTTCTCAATATGAGGGCATTGTTAAAATGTATTGGAGAGCCCTAACTAATGGCTTAGGCGCTAATGTAGATCTAGTAATATAGATCTTGTAGTATGTAGATCTTGTACGATGTAATATCAATCTTGAATAAACCAATGCACCATAAAAACCCGCAACGCACTCGCTGCTGGATTCAAAGTTGTGGAGCCCCTGAGGTGACAAAGAAAGTGGGGGACCCCTGCTTATTTTTAAAATAATTTAAACAATTTTTCAGACGACCTGTCCGACGAAATGGGATCACCGTTAACTCATAACCTGGAGTTATCGAGTCCGATTCCCGGAGCAGGTACGTTTTATTTCCACAAACATAAATGTCTGCTTCTGATCTGGTGTCGCACACTTTATGTAACGTCAATAGGTCTCGCAGCCGATCGCGTTGACTGCCAGTAGTATGCGAAATGTGTGTAAAGAAGCATTTTCGTTGCTTCTGACCCCTCGGGAGTGCAGACCATGACGTTATTTTTAACGATCTTATATAGAGGGTGGCCCAAGAATGTGTTAAAGGCTTTAATTCTTTATCTATTAGAGATAAGTGGACAGTGTAAATTGAAAAAATCTTCAAAATAAGGTCGGAAATAAGACTAAGAAAAAATTCCTCTCGTCAGAGGAAATTCTGCGGGCTATTAAGAGGGTGATCCCACACCTAACACAAACTTTTTCAGAAGGTCGCAGGTAGGGATGGACGCGAGACGTGCGAGACGAGAATCGGAGCTGTCTCGTCTCGTCTCGCAGTGGTAAACCTCTGTCTCGTCTCGCGTCTCGTCTCGCAAACACTGTGTCTCGTCTCGCGTCTCGCAAAGAAATTGCTGTCTCGTCTCGCGCGAGACGCGAGACGTCTCGCGAGTCTCGCAAGATTAAGGACTGCGATTTCGTTACCATTTTATACTAACTTATTATTGGGATTTTATTGAAAATTAATATTAATAATAACAATTACTTACATATAGCCACATTAGTAGATATATTAATAACTATATCAGCATATATCGGCATTCGAAGTAAAAGAAATTGAGATTTAATCCGTATATATAATGTCACACCGAAAATATAGTATTTATTTTTATTTACTAGCTGCGTGCCCGTTCTTCGCAATGTAGTAAATGAAAATTTTCCTAACATGAGTAATTTCAATTAATTCCAGTGATGTGGAATCTAAAATAAAAGCAAAATTATTTGACTCTTGATGTAAAGTTTGCGTCATGAGTATTAACCTGGCATCATTGCAATATAATGACTCAAAAAACTACGTCAGTGTCATTCGCGATCAGAAAAGTGAAAAGCTTAGCGGTTTGCAGAGAACTCCCGACTTTCAAAATGTGTTATTTCTATATCATACTGTAGTTCTACATCATACTGTTCAAGTTGTAGCATTAAATACCTCAGACACTACATGAAATGGACAACCGTTTGTTTTAAAATAGCTGCGCACCCGCTCTTCATACGAGAAGTAGCGAATATTTTACTAAAATCATATCTGCATGAGAGAAAACAGATTTTTTTTTTTTTTTAAGTTCAAGTAATCTCCTCTGTTGAAATTACTGCGGGATATATTAACACAAATTAGAATTACTTATCGTTCAGTTGGCTGTAAGATAACCCTTGAAAAATTATAAACAGAACACTTTTAGTCTTTATTAAATCTCTACTATTTACTTTAACGTCAATTTAAAGTCTCTAAAATATGTGTAATTTTTATATTAACGAAAACAAGATTATATTAACGATAATTATAATTATTTGCCTAATATTTCCAATAACATTACCGTGTGTTCATTTTTAGATTTCATTATAGTATCTCAGTTGGTTAACAGACGTCTTATTTTTTGTTTATATTTTAAATTACTGAACAGTTAATGTGTTGACGACTATCCGTTTGTACTTTTCCACAATAATTTTTAGCGATAGTACTACAGTCGTTATGGTTGCCCTGTTTACAGAAAAATTAAACCATAATCCCCCTAATGTATATCCAGTGTGGATTTTTTTTTTAAATGAAAAGACATCTAACAGGCGAAGATAATTTTAGAATAGGAACCCAACTGCAAGATAAAATGATGGGGAGGAAAAAATTTTATAAAAGTTTTGCAAGCCGAAGGAAGGGAAAACATGATAATATAAACGAAAAGAGAAATAGTTTTTAAAAAAATTGCTTGCATTTCTTTCCGTCCGATATTAATATATAAGAATAAAAAATGTCATTTTAATCTCTTTAAAATAGGCCAACAATAGGGATTTAACCGCCCCTAGAAAGTTGTTACCAGGGTGGGCGCCCCCCCCCCTACGCACGCCGCAAGAAGCGGGAAAGTTTGAGGATAATATCGGTACAAGGATATTTCAACCAAGGATATTCAACCATATTTCAACCTACTCAGACTAAGCATCAATGCGAATGCAAGTTGCTCTACATCTAATCTCTCTCTGATATACCCGAAACCCGATTATCACAGGGGCAGGGGAGGGGGGGCGGTAGTCCGGTGCCCCTGAAGAAAAAGGGGGCCCATATATATCCCGATTATCTAAATTATAAATTCATATGTACTGAAATAGTAATTGTGGGGAAAAAACTGAATTTCCTCTATAATATAGGTATTACCTAATTGTCTATCACTAGATCAAGTTAGAGATATTTTTTTTAGGGTGATAAATACGATTTGATTAAAGTACAAAAACTACAGTTAACTGAAATGCAATTTTCGAGTACAACAGCAGTCAAAACTGGGTTAAAATGCTTAAAAAAGGGGGGCTCAGTAAAGGGGCTTAATGCGTAAAAAAGGGGATAGTAAGGGGGCCCCAAACTTAATGTCCCGGGCGGGGCCCCGTCTAAAAGTGGTCAGATTTGAACATACCGTACCGCCTTTCCTATTTACTTATTATTTTTCTTTCAACTCTTCTCTGTTTTCTTTTTTTTTCCCGCCTCTTTCTTTATCCTCTCCTTTGTGTGTTTTGTATATCTCTCGTCTGTTCTAATTTTAAATGTTACGTGTTTGTGCGTATTGTAGAGTGCTGATAGTATACCAGGACCGAAAACGAAGGAGACGCAAGTTAAACGGTAGAGGCTTCAGGCAAATTGTCGCTTTTCAGATCGTATTTATGCGAGACGGAAAAAAATGCGAGAATTCTCGCGAGAAATCTCGCGCGAGACAAGACTCTGTCTCGTCTCGCGTCTCGTCCCGCAAAATATTTTCTTTCTCGTCTCGCGTCTCGTCTCGCAAAAAAATGCCTGTCTCGTCTCGCGTCTCGTCTCGCGAGACAATGCGAGAACGCGAGACAATGCGAGAATTCTCGCGTCTCGCGTCCATCCCTAGTCGCAGGTTTGCTTTACTGCATGCGGTGTTGCATTGTCATGCAGGAACACAATACCTTTCAACAGTTTACCTTCATGCAATTGCCGATGCCAGCAGTTACATCTTTCCACCCACAAAAAACGAATCAGTGCTAGCATTCCCAAATTTGGGCGCCACTTGCAGCTGTCCAGACATGTTCACGACTAATTAGCGGACAAAATACGCGTGCTTCGTGAAAGCCGCTACATCGCACTATGCAGCTAAATGTCTCCAGTGTTGCCAATCAGTTTCATCAAAATAGCCTTTCATAGAAAATTTTTAAGAAGGGGTGCAAGTAACTTTCTGACTAGAGCGAAGAGCCCTATTGGCTGTGTTTCTTTTTGTAAAGTAGCTGCGGCAAGCGGCTTCATTTTATGTTATCAAATAATCTTTGTAATTGAATGATTCTCATGACAAGCAACCCAGCAAACACAGCCCTATCGGATAAGTTTTGGGCCGACATCGGCATGCCGACGCAGAATGTGCCGGGGCGATATCGCTCAGCCGGTGCCGAAAACGACAAATTTACGTCCGCCTGGGCGTGTGTCGGGCCGAAAGGATGGGGTGGTTTTGGATAGGTGTCGGCAAAAACGACAACGGTGTCGGCCCAGCCCTATGCCATCTTTGAACCAAAGCCATAACGTTTTTGGTGCGGTATCGGCAACGACAAAATATCGAAAACCGGCCAGCACCTTACATATTTACAAAATACCGCAATTAGTTTCATAATTAGTTCTCTAGGACAGTAACAGCCCATTACAGTAATAATAATTATTATTAATATATAAATAACTTTCCACCACTGGGAGTAATTTTGTTAAAAATACTTAGCTAAATCAATAAAATTATTTGTTTTTTAAAAATGTTTGATTAAATTAAAAGCTTTTTCTGAAACTAAGGGTATTATTTGAAGAATTAACCAATATTTGTTGAATCACCAACTAATTTCGGTTAATTTCACAAAAAGCTTTCCTTTTTAATTTCATCATCCATTTTCCTGAAAGCATACAAATATTTTTTGATTTTACTAAGTATTTTTAACAAAATTAGTCCCAGTGGTGTAGTCATTCATATAATAATAATAATAATAATCATTACTTTTAATGGGTTGATTGTTGCAGTAGAGAACTAATTATAGAATTAATTATTAATAAACCCATGTTTATTATGAGAAAATCACTTATTTCGTGTAAATATTTTATTTTATATTACTGAACTTTTATTTTATGAGCAGTTCCTCTTACCCACGAAAAAAAAAAATGTACACTATTTGTTATTAAAAAGAAATATAAACTTCAAGCAAAGATCTATTTTCATATTTATGTACTTTTATATTTCATTGTATAATCTTCTTTCTAAAGAAGAAAATAGCTTTTTGTAACAATTTTTCCCCTGTTGAATACAGACTTGCTAAGTTTCCAAAATTGAAAAACCTCCTATTTTTTCTAAGTCAAAAAGCTTGATATTTTTTATGCAGATATTTTCCGATTAAAATGCACATATATTGAATGCAGATACAATTTGAGTCTTTTCTTAAGTGAGATTAATGTCAGTATAAACAGCACTGTTTTATTCCTTATTTTTATGATCTAAATAAATTTCAAAATTTAAAAAAAAAATCTGAAAATAAAGATCCTTAAAAACAGATACAAGAAACTATCTATAACTAAAAAATGTAATACAATAAACGTTGAAAATTGGAGCTAGCACAATGTACAATAAATAAATAAAGAAAGAAATTGTTTAACCCCATGTACCTTATAAAGAAAAACAAAATAATTTTTAATGCAATAGTTAGATAAATATTTCACTTACTGTTGTTGGAGCTTACCGTTGTTACCAAGTTATATAGGGCTAACCAAAAAGATTAAAACAATGTTAAAGAACTTAATTATTCATTTAACAATCGTCTTGGCTCAGGTACGGCAGCCGCCCTGCGGCGCGAAACAAGCATGCCAAGCACTGCCAATGCTATGCGCATGAGGATGCGCGTAAGCACCTGCTGCTTGGCAATGTTTGTGGCGCTATCTCGATTGGATTAAGGTTTACTGTACTCAGAAAGGGAGAAAGAAAAGATGATTTTCCCGATGTGCGTGAATGGAGTAAAGACTGGGGATTATTCTTCTGGGTGAAATTTGTTCGAGGCCGAGGTTTTGGTTTTCGTTTGTGCGGATCGGGGCCATCGCTAACCAACTAGTTACCCTTGAGTTACTAATTGCGAAGGCCCCGTGCGGATGGAGTGAAGACAGGGGATGATGATTCTTCTGGGCTGTTCTTTGTGTAAAGAAATGATTTCGAGGTTTTCGTTTAAGAACAGATCATTTAAGGCGCATGTACCTTTTACGAATTCGAAGTTTAAAGAGGATTTTTTTTTTAAATATTTGAATAAAGGAATTTAAATATAATATTAAAGATGAGAAGATGTAAATATGAATTATTATTTAACGTATTATTTTAAGAGGCGTGACCTTTGTACGAATTCAGATATTAAAGATGAGTAGATGTAAATATGAATTATTATTTAACGTATTATTTTAAGAGGCGTGACCTGTGTACAAATTCAGTCCATAGGAAATTGATTCAAGAAGGTTTTCCATTTAACATCTGAATAAATGAATTATGCACCGTGTCTACTCGTGTAAAAGTCGCGCTTCTTTTTTTGCCAATTTTTTCATAGTGAAAGTGTAGGTACTACTATTATGTGAGGAAGTTTACTATATAATATTGCACTCTCTAATGCTGGAAAATTACTGGTATTACCGTGTTTACTTGTGTAACATACAACGAATCACGGAAAAAAGCGCACCCGGAAAAAACGCATAGTATTGAATGGACTTTTTTTTTGGGGGGGGGGGGGGTTAGAGGGACTTAAGCATTCTTTGTTTTCTAATACACATGAGGAAGGTATTTAATTGGATCTTATGCCTAAATTTCTTTGGTTTTGGAGTAAAGGAGTACATTTTAATGCAGTTCAGTAGGTCTGGGAGAGGAGATAACCTTCTTCAGAAATCTATTGTTTTTCTACCAAAATTTTATTTTTAACATTTGTTTGGCAGGTCATTTTAACCGTTCCATTTAAAAAACGAAAAGGAACTCCAGTCTGTGTCTTGACAAAATATTTTTTTAAAGTTCACTGTCAGGGTTGCTTAATGTATACAAGGTTATTTTTTAACCGCTTGATTTAAACAATTCTCCGCATTCCCAATCTGTTGTACTGATTTTAAATTCTTTCTAAATATTAGGGTTTCCTTAAAATATTTTTTTAATGAAATACAAACTATTTTATGCAAAAAGTTTTATTTGGTGAACAAAAGTGATTAACATTTTCCCTTTTCTTAATTGAGTAATTCTCACAGTTACATCAAGTTATAAAAATCGTTATGAAACATTTGCTGCATCTTTTTTTTTTTTTTTTTTTTCTTGCTCTATTTTCTTCATACTCGTGTAAAAGTCGCGCAATATTCGATAATTTATCCATCTAATTTTGTTAGATATCGTCATTCTTGCGTATTTCAGAAAGGTTTTAATTTTAAAGTTTAATAAGTTTTGTGAAGAGTAACAGTTTAGAGGATATAAATTTATCTTATAAAGCTTTAAAAAATGTTTTTTGACATTTTACATTATGGTATAAATACTCTTTACGAATTTCATGACAATTTGGTAAACGGCTGAAGTGTCTAGCTCTAGATTTCTGACCTACCGCGCATATGTTTTCACCAGAAGCTTCAGAACCCCTCAAAAAGTCCTCTGTCCAAGGCATACCTTATTTAAGCAGACAGCCTCCGTGTAGATCTGTCTTAACCCTTTAACGCGCAGTGTTCCCGCTTTGGGAACACCAAACTCTGACGTTTTGACTGTTGCCAGTCACGAAGAATAGATTTATGATTTCTATAAAAATAGTTGCGGGTGACATAGCTCCAAGAGAATCCTTTACTTTTTAGCACGACATTTCCCGCAAAAAAGGTATCACGATTATTTTTAACAGCACTGACATCTGCTGAAAAATGGAAGGATGCGAGAACAGCTGGATAGATTGCCTAGTGCTGAAAAAAGGGCAGCCGTTGCCATCGCTCGACTTAACTACCAGCAAGATGGCGGACGGTCGAAACGTTCATCGCGTGCCACAGATCTAGAGACCCCTTTTTGACGCAGCTGGCTGTGCCGCACAGCCAGCTGCGCCAAAAAAGAGGGTCTCTAGATCTGTGGCACGCGATGAACGTTTCGACCGTCCGCCATCTTGCTGGTAGTTAAGTCGAGCGATGGCAACGGCTGCCCTTTTTTCAGCATTGGGAAAGGGTTGCGCCTCAAAGGGTTAACCACAAAACAAACATAATTTTCATGATAATTTACACTGAAAGTAAGAAGTTTAATATTTTTTTATATTAAATAAAAATCATAAATCACTTCCAATCCATAATATAGAGGGTGCCTAAAAAACACTAACCTAGTGTTTTCTTAATTATATATCGACCTTAGACATATGGAATTAATTATAAAGTTACTTTATGGTGCCGAATAAAAACGTCAGGAGATTAAATCTAAATAAATATACAAAAGACCTCTATACATTAATGAAGTGATGTAGGAGTTTCAGTTTTTCTCATAGAAAGGCTTACAGATTCAGTGCAATATAGATTATGTTTGCCATATTGGAAAGAAGAGAAAAGCAGGGAAATAATTAAATTAAGAATAAAAATCCAGCATAATACAAATATAAAAATAAAAATTACTATATAAAAATTCAGGGAGGAGCAAGTGCCTCCACGCTCTATGCTGCTGATGCCCATGGTTAAAAAACGAACCGTTACTGTTTAATTTTTTTGCTTAAATCGAACAGTCTTTAACGCTCTAAGTAAATTACTTTTTACAGGACGCGCCTCGACAGTTTCTGTATACAGGGTGTCCCAAAAAGTTGGTAATGGGATTTAATTCCTTACTTATTAGAGATAACTGGGTAGTGTAAATCAGGCGCGCACACAGGATTTTTGGCTGGGGGGGGGGGGTCCAACTTTTAGGGATGTTCCAGATTGACAAAAATCAGTGATGAAAGAACTCGTTTTCATTAGATGGAATTCATCAAAACTCGTCCCATCCAGTTCCCTAAGAATACACTACACAATACAATAGGAAGTAAAATAATAGTTGTACAGTTTTGAGAACAAGATGGTGTTTTATGTTCGCTTTCAGTTCGTTTTTGAAAAGTTGAAGAAAACGAGAAAAAAATTTCTTTTTTTATTTATTAGAACTGAAACTATTGCTACCTTTTTTTGGAATCATTTTATTTACTATAGATATAGGTTAATAATCAATCGAAAAAGAAAAAAATCAAAGCCGATGGGGGGGGGGGGGGTTCCAGACCCCCTGGACCCCCCCCCCTTGTGTGCGCCACTGGTGTAAATTGGAAAAATGTTCAAAATAAGGTCGGAAATAATACTCTGTTAAGAAAAACATCCTCTCGTTGCCCACGTATCTCTCATAGATAAAGAATTAAAGCCCATTACCACCTTTTCGGGACACCCTGTAGAAATTTACTATGTTTGAAAAGTTTAGGTGGCACGAATTATTTTTAATAAATATTTCTTTAGCGTGAATGTTTACGTTATGAAAACCTAATTTTAAAAACTTGTATAGTATTTCTCTGTAGCTATTGAAAATGAGCAACGTGAAATTTTAAAATTCGGCTAGACTAATCGACATTTTAATTATTTTAAAAAGAAATGTATTGAAGTAAACCAGTTGAATAAGCATCTTCTTAATTGCATTACGAACATTATTAATTTTTTTCATAAGGTTAATTACATCATTAACATAACGAAAAAAAAATCATTACTTCAGCAAGCTATTCATTCTAAGAATTATTATTTAAAACCAAAGAGTTAAGAAGATAAATTACCATGAATCAGAATAAACTCTTGCACTTAAAAAGAAAACAAGTAATAATAAGCCATAGCTGATTACAAATCAGACTGAATGTGATTACATATTACAGAGAATGTGCATGTTAAATCTGTCTAGTCTTAGACTCTTTATTTGCCTGTTAGGTGAGAGATGGTATTTAAAATATTCGAAACTGCTATAATTTGTTACTGAATGACTAGTTCTGGACTTTGGAAGAATACAAAAAAAAGAAAAAAAATTGAACAATCAGTTTATTAAAAAAGCGCTGAAATTTACATTATTGTTATTATTACTCCTTTGTTTATTTTCTATTTATTTTTTAATCTGGAACTGTATACTTACAAATCATTACACTTTTTGATTGATTATTTTTTTGTTTTCACGCAGTTCCCTGCGTTCTTTTTGTATTTTTATTTTTTCTCCCTACACTGGAATTTAAGCATCCCTATTTATTAGATTTTTATTTACACACGCAGAACCTGATTTCTTGTGCGCCTTTTATATGTGCTGTACTAGGAGTTGTGGAAATCCTGATCGTCATTCCAGTTCTTACTAGGCATGAAGTACACATGTGTCAGTTACAAGAAATTCTTTATAACGCCATATTTTGCAAATTGTATGGGGGGTATATCTTTCATACAGTGTTATCTAGTAAAGTGAGAAATGATACTCTGAATTCATTCATTATTGTCATTCAAAGCAATTCGTTCTTTTCCCTCCCTTCCCCAACAAAAACAAGTGGAGTTCGTTCTATGAAACATACTAATGAAGCTAATCGCATAATAAGATAAATTGCATAGTAGTGTAACTAGTTGCATTATTTCTGTATTATTTTCTTGAGTATGTGTTTATGCAATAACAAGTTGTTGTACTGCATAAAGCACAAGGGGGCGGGGGGGGCTTGTTATATTCTTTTTAAATAAAGCACTTAAAAAGCATTTTGCTTAACTGTATTAAATCTGAATTTTTCGAAGTGTTGTGTATTCTTCAAAATCTTTTCGCATATTGTATGTGTAGTTGTAGTTCCAAAATCATGCCGCGATGGGTACGACTAGGTACGACGAAAAATTTCCAACATTTCCGTACCCTTTAATTTTCGAAATGTCGCTGAAACTTAGGGAAAACACTAATAGGGTATGTAGTTATATGAAATAGGAAAGTTCCCTCTTCTTGAGGTGCCCCGTCCTACCTTTTGCCCCCTCAAAAGACCCCCGTTTTTGGATTTTTGTTTTTTCTCAATAACTATGCATCTTAGAAAAAAAAAAAGAAAAGGTCATTACAAAATGAAAGCTGATAAAATTTCCTACAAGATTGTATTTGGTTATTTCTTTTTATATGCATTAATAGCTTTCGAGATATGTTTTAAAAATGGCGCAAATGTTTAGAAAACGCTTCTTTTTATCCCAATTTATAACCAATTTTGTCTTATAGCTCTTCAATCCTCAATTTATCAGAATTTTTTTCAAAGCAAAGTTGTAGAGTATTCAATTACCTTTAAAAGAAATTATCATTTTTAACCCATTTGTGCCTGGATATTTTTGCGACTTTCTTCGATTTTTACTGATAGCAGAAATAATAGATAAATTTCTGATGTCAACTTCTTGAACAAGGGATGATTTCTTTTAAAATCATTATGCATAAAAATCGAAATATCAACATCCTACTTGGTCATGTTATTTTGTAGAGTTGAGGCTAAATACTTTGAACAAAGGCTAGGAAAAATAAATAATGTTTTCGACTAATAGCGAAAATGCCGTCCCGAAAAAGGGACACTAGGCATAAATGGGTTAACTTCATCTTTAAACGATCAAAAGTTATTGCAACTTAAAATTTTCAATTCATTTAGTAAATTCGAATGAAAACTACACTGCGCACCAAAGAACGACAAAATCTAGGAAAAAAATTATAAAGTTTTGAAACTTGGGGAAAACATTAATTCGAGATGTACTTGTATGAAACAGAAAAGTCTTCCCCTCTTGGGGTGCCGATTCCCCCCCCCTCCAAAAAAAAGGTCCCTGTTTTGGATTTTCACTTTTATCTCAAAAACCGTGCGTCTTCGCAAAAAAAAAATGCAATTACAAAATGAAAACTGATGAAATTTCCCACAAGATTATTAGTTTTTTTTTTTTTTTTTTTTTGCATGCAAAAGCTTTCAAGATATACGTTTTAGAAAAGATCGCTAATTTTTGGAAACGCTTCTTTTCATCACTATTTTTCACTAGCTTTGCCTTAAAGCTCTTCTACCATCAGTTTTACAGGAATAGATTTAAAGCAAAATTGTAAAATATTCAATTACCTTTAAATTGCTTTTTTTTTTTTTTTTTTTTTTTTGTAATTGTATTTTTAAATGATCAAAAGTTGTAGCAATTTGAAAATTTCAATAAATTTTAGGGAATTCGAATGAAAAGTGCATTGTGTGTCAGAGTGCAAGAAAAAATCTAGGAAAAAAACTCATAAAGGCTTGAAAATTGGGGGAAACACTGATTGGGTATGTAGTTGTATGAAACAGAAAATTTCCGCCTCTAGGGGTGGCGCGTCCCCCCTATTAGCCCCCTCCCCTCTCGAAGTTCCCTTTTCTAGATTTTCACTTTTGAGCACCAATTTTGAGAGTATGCGCCAATTAAAAAATGAAAGCTGATAAAATGTCCTACAAAATTAAAATTTTTATTTTTTTATAAATCGAATTATTTATTATTCGATATCTCAATAGTATTATTAGTATATTTTTTTCTATATCGCATGTTTTTTCTATACCAAATAGCTTACAGACACGTTTTATAAAACACTGCAAATTTACAGAAAACGCCTCTTTTCATCCCATCCTTCGAAACCTACCGTCGAATTGCCACAGTTTGTAATCTCCCTCTTTCAAGATATTCTCCTCTCTTTTGTTACATTTTCCTTATCTTTAAATCATTGTCCGAAAGTCTGGGAAAGTTCTTCGAAAGACGGCCAAGTGAAATGAGCGGGGAAATCAAAAAGGTGTTTCGACAGTTCCGAGCATGAAGCTCGGGGTTCCGAGTTCCCTTGGGACTCATTGTAAGTGCAACTTACTGGGTGGCCTTTATTTGAAGAAGAGACCTGCACGGGCAGTGCAGGTCCGGTTTGTGAAAGCCCACGGGTACGGGATTTATAAATATGTTGTTAACGGTATAGAATAGAGGGGGGTGGGGTGGGGGGGTCAAATATTGCACATGGACTGCACGGGGAAAAAAAAAATTATCTTCTAATTGTGGAAGTGACTGAGAATGTTTTGAGGCATTCGCGCCTCCAAACCTATATTTTTCGATAAATTCTATCTAATGTTTATTCCTCTCCCGGCGTACACTCAACTAGACAAATTCAAATTCATAAAAATAGCGTCGAAACCCGATGATCCATCTAGTAACAAGGCAAACGTGCGCTTTAAATCCGTGGGGTCGTACATAAATAGGGTGTCTTTAAAATATACATTTCTTTATTTTTTTTTTAAATGCAATACAAAATATTTTATGCAAAAGAAGTTTTATTTGGTGAACAATAGCGAATAACACTTTCCCTTTTCCTAATTATGTAACTCGCTCGCAGTTTTTTATCAACTTATATTAATTGTTATAATAGATTTATTGTTTTTTTTTTCTTGCTGTATTTTATTCCTGTGTGAAGCTCAATATTTGATAATTTATCCTTTTAATTTTTTATAAATCGTCATTATTGGGTATTTCAGCAAGTTTTTTCAAGTTTATTTTCAAAGTTTTATAAAGAAGAGAAAGCTTTATATATGATATAAATTTATCTTATGAAACTGAAATTTTTCTATATCTTTTACGTAATAGTATAAATACTTTTTACTAATTCTATGACAATTCGGTGAACGATTGAAGTTTGTAGGTCAAGGGTTCTGGCCTACCGCGTAGCTGTTTTTTCCAGATGTAACGTGAATACGAGCAGCAGATATGTTTAATCAAAATTGGTCAGGGGCAATATGCTTTGCAATATCAACAATAATAAAAATGTAATTATGAAAACTATTCTAACAAAACTAATTAACTATTAATTTTAAGCACACTTTTATGTAGCCAATATTTTCCGGCAAGTATCCGATATCCGGCTGATTTTTTAATATACGAAATACTGTCGGATATCTGAATCATAACTACCGGATATCCAAACTTCTCTGCCGAATATCCGGCTATATACTACTAAAGTTCTATCTATAATATGCATGGGACATGATGGAAAATAATATTTAAACATTCTTGGTACATTGATACATATAACAAACGAATCGCGCAAAAAAGCACACCCGGTAAAAAGCGCACCGGAAAAAGCCGGTGTGATTTTTTCCCATTCAGACTCTACAGAAATTCCTTGTTCCAGATTTAAAAATGAATAGAAAATAAACAAAGGAGTAATAATAACAATAATGCTAACTAGAGCGTTTTTTTAATCAACTGATTGTTCAATTTGTTTGTATTCTTAGGACAAAGTCCAGAATTAGTCATTCAGTATCAAATTATAGCAGTTTCGAAAATTTTAAATACCATCTCTCACCTAACAGGCAAGCCTAAAAAAAGAATCTAAGACTTCACAGATATAACATGCACGTTCTCTGTATTATGTTACCACATTCAGTCTTATTTGTAATCAGCCATGGCTTATTATTACTGGTTTTCTTTATAAGTGCAAGAGTTTATTCTGATTCATGGTAATTTATCTTGTTAACCCTTTGGTTTTAAATAATAATTCTTAGAATGGATGATTTATAAGTATATACATTTACATATAAATATTTTTATTTTTGAAAGTATTTAAATTAAATATTACTTTTGCTTTAGACATGCTTTTTTTTTCAGAATTAAATAAGTCAATTTAAAAAAACTTCCTTAAAAAAACTTTTTAAATCAAATGTTGGTATAAGTGTACTGTTTTAAAACAAATTTTTATTTCTAAATGCTAAAAAAAACCTTTTTAAAGGAAACTGACTAAAAATTATTTAAAACTCATTTCTTAAAATGTAAAATATCGGCTATATATAACTGTAATTAAAATTAATTTTTAATTAGGTTTGTTGTTAGGTTAGTTTTAATAATTATATTTTTACCATTATTAGTATTGCAAAGCTTATTCCCCCTCATCAACTTTGATGAAATATATCTGCAAGCCTTTTTATGAGAAAAACTGAAATTTTCTACATCACCTCATTAATGTATGGGGTATTGGAAATTTCGTAAGAGGGCTGTATAAGAAATATAAGCTTGTATTTATTTACATTTAATGTCCAGAACATTTTATTTGATGCCATAAAATAACTATCTAATTTATTCTATATGTCTATGATCAATATTCAAAGAAGAAAACTCTAAGTCAGGGTTTTTAGGACATCCTCGATAATAGTGTTTGCAAGTGATTATGATTTTTATTTAAGATTAAAAATATTAAACTTTTTACTTTCACTGTAAATTATCATGAAAGCTATTTATGTTTTGTGGTGAAGGCAGATCTACACAAGGATTGACTGCTTCATTTAGGCATGCCTTGGGTGGAGGACTTTTTGAGGGATCCTAACCCGAATTCATATTACAGTTGGAGAAAACGGCTGCGCGGTAAGCCAGAACCCTAGACCTATACATTTTAGACGTTTACTAATTGTCATGAAATTAGTAAAAATTATTTATACTACAATGTAAAAGATACTTGATTAATTTTTTAAAATTTTTATTAGATACATTTACATCTTATAAAGCTCTCTTCTTTATAAAACTTATAGCTTATTAAACTTTTAAGATAAACTGAAAAAAAAAAAAAAAAAAAAAAAAAAACTTACTGAAATACGCAAGACTGATGAAGTATAAATATTTAGAAGGATAACTTATCAAATATTGAACTTCATACATGAATAAAATACAATAAGAAAAAAACAGGATGCAATAAATCTATTATTACAATTAATATAACTTAATGTAAAACTGTGAGAGTATTATTAAGAAAAGGGACAGTTTCGCTCAACAAATAAAACATTTCTGCATGTATTAGAGGCAGGGTGGATACTGAATTGTGAAAGGGAGGGGGGGGGGGGTTATGCCTTGTAGTCATGCATGTGAATACGGTTCTGTAATCTATCTATATAAATAAAACAGAGTGTAAACTGTCCGTTTGTCTGTCTGTCTGTCTGTGTCTCGCGTAGCTCCGAAACGGGTGATCGTAGACCTACAAAATTTTGTACGGAAATTCTCCAAGACGGGTCTCGACACACCTCGAAGCGATTTTTTCGAAATTCGAATTAGAAAATGTTTTATTTTATGTTTTGTCCGATTTTTAGCGATTTTTCTTGCGTAATACATAATAACGCCGGTAATTGCACTCGCAAGAAAACGATATTTACATCATCGTATAGAGGAGAAAATTTTCTTTTAAAAACTGTTCGTTCGGACTGTGTAACATAATTTGCAGATTTTTGGGAATTTTTCAAATCAAATTAAATTTGACGCTGACTTTCGTAAAATATTTTTAAAACTGCTGCATCTTGAATTCTATCTGTCATAACTTTTTTATTTTTAGGCAAAAGACGGAGCACACAATTCGCCCACTTTTAAAAGAAGAACGGAGGAAAAATATAAATTAGGAGAATTTTTACGAATTTTTAAGTGAAGAAGGATTTTCATTTCAATCGCAGCTCCTTAAATGCTTAAAAATTTCGGAATATCTTGCGGTTTGGTTGTCTTGGAAACAGTAACAATGATTAAAATTGCCAGCTGAAAAAAAATAAATAAAATTACTTTAAAATAACAGAGTTTTCACATGTGAAATGACGTCACGAGTCATTTTGACGTCACGAGTTTAAAACCCCTTTCGAAACTCAATCAGAATAACGAACCCACAAGCAAAACATACACCACGCATGAAATAATTCCATATTTTATTTTACGTTGCTAGAAAAAGAATTGAATGCTGTTTTTTCACCAGTGAATTATCCAGCATTATTTTCAATTGAGATTTTAAACGGGACACGTTTTCGAATCGCAAGAAATATTTTGCGGTGCTAAACAGGGCCTGATTATACCAAACAGGGACCCCGGGCATTGATGAATTTTGGGGCCTCCATCTATGAAATTTGTTTTATTTTTCATAAAATATGTTTATAAAAAAGAATATTTCAGAACAACATTTGAAATTGGGGACCATTTCGAACCGGAGGCACTGGGCAAAGTCCCGATTTGCCAGTGAGATAATAGGGTCCTGGTGCTAAATAGGCCAATCTGACAATAATTAAGCATACAAATGTATGGAGAGCTGTTTTAGTGGCAACCATAAAGTGAAATGATTATCGTTTATACTAATGCGTAAATTGCAAAAGTCACCAAAGAATAAAAGACTACATTCGTGGCAAATATCTAAGCCGTTTCTTTAAATTAAGTATTAACGACTGGAAAACGAAAATATATTGTATTGGTATCAATAAAAGATAGTATAAGTAATAGTTAGTAGATATCTAGGGCAATAATTATCAAAGCACAATATAACGCATTAATAAATATTTCGTGAAACTAAGTGTTCTATTCCTCTTACAACAACCATCTTACTTCACAGCTAACTAAACATTAAGTAATTCTACGTCACGTTAATATATTCCGCGGTAGTTTCAACAGAAAAGACTGTAACTGAACTTTTTTTTCTTGGAGATTCTGTTTTGTCACAAGTAGTCATGATCACATTTTGGGAAAGTGTTCTTTTCTTGCCTTGCGAAGAGCGGGTACACAACTATTTAACTATAAAATAAAACGGTTCGCCACATTATGTAGTATCTAAGGTGGTATAACTTAAATCTAAAAAAGAGTATGATGTAGAAATGAGACATTTTGAAAGTTAGGAATTTTCGCTGCAAACCGTCACGCTTTTCTTTTTCTGATCGGGAATGACACAGACATAGTTTTTGTCATAATATTAACAATGGTCTCAGATCAGTACTTATACTAACTTTACGAATAACGAATGAGAAACTTTACGCCAAGTGTCAAATCATTTTGCTTATTTTGAGATTCCAAATCACTGGAATCAATTCAAATTATATATGTAAGAAAAAGTTTCGTTCCCTACCGGGCGGAGAACGGGTACGCAGTAGTCTTCTATATAAATAAAACAGAGTGTAAACTGTCCGTTTGTCTGTCTGTCTGTGTGTGTCTCGCGTAGCTCCGAAACGGGTGATCGTAGACCTACCCAATTTGGTACGGAAATTCTCCAAGACGGGTCTCGACACACCTCGAAGCGATTTTTTCGAAATTCGAATTAGAAAATGTTTTATTTTATGTTTTGTCCGATTTTTAGCGATTTTTCTTGCGTAATACATAATAACGCCGGTAATTGCGATTGCAAGAAAACGATATTTACATCATCGTATAGAGGAGAAAATGTTCTTTTAAAAACTATTTGTTCGGACTGTGTAACATAATTTGCAGATTTTTGGGAATTTTTCAAATAAAATTAAATTTGACGCTGACTTTCGAAAAATATTTTTAAAACTGCTGCATCTTGAATTCTATCTGTCATAACTTTTTTATATTTGAACAAAAGACGGAGCACACAATTCGCCCACTTTTAAAAGAAGAACGGGGGGGGGGGAAATATAAATTAGGAGAATTTTTACGAATTTTTAAGTAAAGAAGGATTTTCATTTCAGTAGTACCTGCTTATGAGTTTCGGTTTGATATCATGGTTGTCATGGATACAGTAAGAATGATTAAAATTGCCAGTTGAAAAAAATAAATAAAAACGGGTCCCGCGAGCAGACGATTTCTTTGCTTGGCTCGATTTCCTTTTATAAATACTGGATTTATTTGTGAGAAGAAAATTAAACGGCACAATCTAGAAAAACAATTTTAAAGCCCTTATAAATAGCGCAGTCTTATTTCTTATCTCTTTTCTTTTTGTAAAGGGTTCCAAGAGAGGGTGACGTATTTTTAAAATAAAAAAAAATGTCCATTTCATGTAGTGTCTGAGGTATTTAACGCTAAAACGTGAACCTAAAAGACAGCATGTCTGCGGAAATAAGACATTTTGAAAGTGAGAAGTTCACTGCAAACGGTCCATTTTCAATTTTTTGATACTGAATGATGCTGACATAGTTTTTTTTTTTTTTTGTGTGTGTGTGTGTCATTATATTGAAATGATCTCAGGTTATTACATATAGGACGCAAATTTTAAGTCAAGAGTGAAATAATTTTGCTTTTTCTAGATTCCACATCACTGGAATTAATTCGAATTACACATGTGAGGAAATTTTTCGTTTCCTACCGTGCGAAGAACGGGCACGCAGCTAGTATCATATATGACTAACAATTCTGAATAGCATACAATTTTATGTCAGATTTTTAAAAATCCGTACAGCATTAAGAACATTCTAATTGATTTGAGACTCCAAGTTTTCATTAAATTAGGAAAAGGAAAATCAACAGTATTTTTCACAATGCAAAAATTAAGTTTTATAGATTCTTTACTCAAATACTATCAATGTATTTCTTAATAAAGTTCTTAAAATTAAGTAATTTATTTAAGAAAAATTAATAATCTTTTTACTACTAAAACATTAGTGGACATTGTAAATAGTAAATTGTATAAAAAAAAGTATTTTTCCCTCTAGAAAAGCAAAATCACAACTATAATTTCAAAAGCACTTAATAAAGATTCCCTTTATCAAAGTATATAAGTATCTTCGGAAAATATTGTTGTGATTCAACTTACTCTCAGAAGGAAACAATTTTTTAAATCCATTAATTGCTTTAAAAGGAGAGAATAAATGAAATGGGAGAATGTAATGTGCAAGATAGTAATAATTAAACTTGCTAATGTATTTTATAAGCTAAACAATCAAACAGATCTATTTTTGTTTTTTAACTTCTAGTGTATTATTATTTATTATTAAAGAAATTTAATGTATAACCTGAAAATTGTGTTTCATACCTGTATAAAACCACAAAAGAAAACATTATAATTTCATTATAAATAATTAAAAGGGATTTAGTTTTTATTTACCAATCTCTAAAAGTAATCTAATTTAACTTAAAATAAAACAAAAAGTGACTTAATGTAACTTAATAGTAAATGATTAACAGAAAAAAAGGCATTAAACGTATGTTTGGGAAAAAAATAAGTCATATATCATAGGTATCTTATCAAAATAGATACATCTTAAATAAATAAAAAAAATCTGGAGTGACTCCACTCGACTTTCCGAACATTTACGATTAAGATCATTACCAAGCATTTAAATAAATTTCAATCGATGAATACTTCAAACAATATACCAAATTGAAACTCAATCGAATGCGCCGTTTAAACGCTAGCACACTTTCAAGAATCCCCCCCCCCCCAAGGCCATAATGTAAAAGAAATCTTTGTCGTAGCCCTATAGAAACACTATAAGTCCTATACACATCAAAATCAATACCGGTCTTACGATGGTGGTTTATAGCATATCTACCCGATTTGAGCTCAATCGAGTGTACCGTTTAAACGCTAGCTCACTTTCAAGAATTTCCTCCCATAGGCCATAATATAAAAGAAATCTTTGTCGTAGCCCTGTAGAAAAACTATAAGTCCTAAGCACACCAAAATCAATACCGGTCTTGCGACGGTGGTTTATAACATATATACCCAATTTGAGCTCAGTCGAATTCTCCGTTTAGGAGCTATCGTGTTCACTCACATACACACATACATCTCGTAAAAATAGCATAAATGAATTCAGAAGACCCCCAAACCGTGTAAATACACCAAAATCTCGGATTCGAATTTTTTCATGATTACAATTCTTTCCTTACATGGTACATATTCGGAAAGTAAAAATGGAAAAACAAACTTAATAACGAAATACATGTTTAGTGCTGGATATTCGTGTCCGGCAACCAAGGGAGCTGCCGGGACACACATACAAATATAAAAGAAATTTTATCCGAAGTCCGATATCCGGCAAAATCAATATCCGTTATATCCCTAGTTTCAATGTCATTTGTATGATTCATTACTATTTAGATGTCACATAAAACTAGGTAATATATTATTTAAACCTTTTAACGGAAAAAACAAAACAAATGATAACGATTTTAAATTTCATTAAAATTTAAATAAATCGTTTGAAATCAATTAAATTTCTATTAAGCGCTTCAAAATTTCTTTTGAATAATTTTGAATATTTTGTTTAAAGAAAAAAAAATCTCAATAAAAGATTGTATTTTTCTCAGAAGAATAATCGATATAAACATTAATTTTAAAAAATCTGATAAAACATATTTATTATTGTATAACTTTTAAGTGTTTTTGCTATAATATATTGCTAAATGTAAAATATATGTGCATGTATTTTGTGAGTTCGTGCAACAGGAATGCCGATCTCAACAATAAAAAAAACCTCTTGTTTTCAGTTTGCCTGAGGCTTCTATAGTTCCCGTGCTTTGTGTTTGGTCCTCTCCTTGACCTGCATGACCTTGACATGGGCTTAACCAATCAAAATAAAAGCAATTCTTTTTTATTTAACGCGGCGAATTTTCGTGATTAATATGATAACAGATCAAAATTGCCTGACAGGCGATAACAGATCAGTTTTCTCCGAAACTTAGCGTAAATACGGGTTAGGACCACTTAGAAAGACCCCCACGGAGGGCACCCCACCCTTCGGCCTAGAGCCCACGCGTAGCTAATCGGCGGTAATCCCACAAACGAAATTGTAGATTCTCAAAACTATAAAAATTGGCTCCTTCTTTTACTTAAAAATAAAGATTTTGGGGCAAGTCAACGTTTGATTGGATTCCATTCTCATATTTACTTAAAAAAAAAAAAAAGTTTATTTTCAATATTTAAATAAAACTATTGTTCTGAGGGGGGAGGAGAATACTTTTTCTCCCCCCTTTTGTTGACGTTTTATTCTAGTACGCGTTTTTTCCTACATTCAAGAAATATTTGTATATGAGTAGGGGCGTCAACTACGTGGATGCTCAGGCGCCCATAAAATTTAATGTTAGGGTGATAAGGGATCAGAGCACCCACAAAATTTTAAGGGACAGTTTCAGTATCCTTTGAAGAAAATGGAAAATGCAAAAAAAAATTATTATATAAATAAACAATCTTAAGCAACCGTTTTTCGCACACATTGGATATTGTTGAACCAACAAATACAAATGAAAAATAAGTAAATAAATATTAAACATTTTATGGTTATATATTTAATCACCTACAAAAACTGCAAAATATTCTAACTATACTTATACATGATTTTTTAAAACACTGTTTAGAATGTGCACCTTATTCCGCTAGTGTGCCGTATTTGTGTTCTTGTTCCATAAAATACTTCTTCAAAATTGAAACCTATGTTAAAATCGCCTGCAAAAACTGTTTTAAAATTTTCGCCAGAACCTTTATTTACTTACACGAAATCAGACCCAATATTCGAGTTAAATAAACAGGAGGATTACGCAATTTCTCGACAAAGATGGCTGTGTTTTATTGTGGGATTACGGCCAATTAGCTACACGTGGGCTCTAGGCCGTTGTGTAGGGTGCCTTCGGTGGGGGTCTTTCTAAGGGGCCCTAACGCGCATTTACACTAAGTTTCGGCTAAAACCACCGCAGAAATTTTTATAGGTCCGCTCCTGATTTTTTTAAATAGTGGACATAAACTTATTTTACTTTTAAAGAGGCTCTAGGATTTGCAAAGTTCGGGGGGGGCTACCTGCCCCCTAGTCAGAGTAACGTGAAGATGCTATTTAATTTGATTTTGCGACCAAATTTCTGTGATTCGGTCTAAAACATATGAGTACATATCGACCCCCCCCCCTTTTACGCACACACATGGGGATAAATTCTCATTGCAAGTACTGGCCGGGTGCATTAAGTGTTACAGCATAACTAGCCTAAAAATTATTGTCTGCTTCGCTTCCCACCGTTGCAAAGACGCGAATGCAGCGTTTTTATCTTTCCATCATTGCACAATAGACACAAAAGGAAATCTTTCAATAGTCCAGCGAGTCAGATTTAGTCAATATCCGACGAATGGATGAGGCACCTAAAGCGAATGAACCTACATACAAACAGACAGATAGGAAAATTCTCCCTTTTTTTTATATCTGTAGATTATTGCATTATTTGGGTGAGCTTTAATAATACTGATTTTACTTAATACTAATTTGAGATAGAAACAGGCCATTGATAGGGAATCAGACAATGAATCTAAGAAAAACATTTACACGCAATGAATGTGCTGCCTATTGAATCTGTAGGGACGATTCTGGATTATCAATTCTGGTTCTTGTTCAAGAAGAAAAACCAAATGAAATAATTGACAAATTATAATGAATTAAGCTATGTAGCAAGTTAAATTATTTTTTTAACTGATTATTCTCAAGAGGAAGTGCTTGTTCATCTAAAAATCAAAAAAAAAAAAATCTGCTAATGCCTAATCTACTTTGATAGTTCCATCCCCTACCACCACCCCAAGACACGGCCTTGATAATGAACAGTATATGTGGTATTTTCCTAATCATGTTTGTAATTTCGTTTAATGTAAATATTTGCATGAAATTTTCTTTTTTACAAAATTCTTATTGACTAAATTAAAATTTCTTTTTTAAACGGCTGTATTTTAAGATAAATTTTTGAAGTCACAATGTGCTTATTCAGTACGTTTTAGGACTATGTTCATGAAATGCAAATTATTAGATGTGTCAATTGTAAAAATTAATATTTCACATCATTCTTTACTAAAATCCATATTAATTTCACAACAGTGGAGGCGCTAGACTTTCCCTGACGGGGTCACCACTCCACCACAAAGGGGGGAGGGTACAAATATATATGTACACATGCTGAGTGGCTTATCCAAGAGGGTGCCCCCCCCCCCTGGTCACGAAGTATGATATTTAAGATTGCCACTATTTGCACCAATTGAAAATAATTCAGTTTAGAAAATGATTTGTTCAGAACAAATCATTTCTAAACTAAAATATCCAGGGTTCAGAAAAGTTTCAAGGGAGAGACAATTCGTTCAGAACGTTCTTTAATCACAAACAGGACAGAACATTCTTTAATCATGTTACATGGGGAGGAAAACGACCAAAACTCGAGACCGTTAGATCGTCAGCCGCGCGATAGACCAGAACACTAGACCTTCGCACTTTAGCTGTTTACCATTTTAGTAGTTTTACAACAGTATTTACAGGAGCCGGTAAAAGTAAAGCATGGAAAAAAGCTCAACCATAAAAAAATCCCCTAGAAAAAGCCGGTGCCATTTCATTGTATATTTCAGCTCTCAGTACCTGTTGGAAGCAATCAGAATATTTTAATTACTACACTGTAATTAAAATATTCTGATTGTGCAATGTAATTAATATTTACATTATTACACTGATATTTAGTAGAGATGGGGAAAGGGGAATTAATCTGTACTCAATTTCTATTATTTTGTTTGGGATGGCAAGTTAACAGTAACTATCTTAGCTAAAATAATATATTAAAATATCTTGGTTAAATACGGTTGTTAGATTAGACAGCATTTGACATAATTCACAACCCATGCAAAGGTAAGAGGGAAAACGTTCTTTAATCGAGTTACATGTGGAGAAAACCACCCAAAACACTAGACGTTAAATTAACATCCACGTGATAGACCTTTTTTTCTTCAGCTCTAGTAAATACCATGGTAAGTCGATTAAAATACACAGTCGACATGGTAAGACGGCTAAAGTGTGAAGGTCTAGGGTTCTGGCTTACTGCGCAGCTGTCGATCTAACCGCCTAAAGTTTTGGGCGTTTTTCTCCACATATAACGCGAATAAAGAACGTATTCTCCCTTACCTTTACATAGGTTGCAAATTATACTAAATGTTGTCTAACGTAATAGCCTTATATTTAACCAATATATTGTAATATGTTATTTTAGCCAGGATATTTACTGTTAACTCGCCATTTCGAACAAAATAATAGAAATGCAGGACAAATTAGTTCCCTTTCTTCCATCTCTATAGTATATGTCAGTGTAGACACTTTGTCTTTGTATTACAGTAAGGCACCGTATATACATTTCTCATTTACACGTCGTTTTCGTGAAGTCCCGATTCATTCCTATTCTTTTTTATTGCAAAAATGCTTCGTTTATACGACCCACAATGGCACAATTTCGGTTTTCGCCTTCCTAAAATCTAAAAAGTTCTTCTTTCAGTCATTGTTTTCTAATTTAGAGAGAAACTTTTTCTATAAAGAACGTCCAACAAAGGATGTAAGGAGGGATTTATCTTTTACCACCTTACTTTAAACACGCAGTTAGCTATATTGAAAACAATTGTCATAAACTTAATTGTGCCCGTCAAATTGTAATCAATAATAAATAGTAAGACGATTATAAAAAAATTATTTTTAATTCAATTAGTGTTTACAGGAACACTCAAAATAGTTCTAACATATTACGCTCACTCTCTATGGACAAGTCGGCAATTAGTGAACCGATTCTAAAGATTTTTCACATGTAGAAAGGTATATTATTTCTGAGTAATGTAGACTAAAATTCATGAATATCACACAAATCGCTTTTTTTTTTTGGGGGGGGGGGGGGAGGGACATTCAAAATAGTTCGCAAATATTGTAGTAACGGTCTCCAAACGCAAAAAAAAACAAAAAACAAATAATTTAGTTACTATACATATACCGTAATTCGTTCAGACGTTTTTTGTGTGATCCATTCGTAATAAAAACAGTAAAAACTCTCTAAAACGAAATTCGTTGCAACGAAAATTCCCTCTAAAACAATAAAATGTTGTGGTTCTTCGGAATTTCCATACAACATAATCTCTCCAACGTGTAACACATTTTCCGCATTATTTCATTTTTAAAAATTAAATTTTATTTGTTTTATAGTAATAAATATTTTGTATTAATGATGATAGTTAAATAATAATAATAATAATAAAGTTTATCTCTGTATAAATGAAACAAAAAAAAATCCATTTGTGTATTCGATTTTACACAACTATCTTTTAATGACATTTTACTATTCTTCACACGCACGCTTATATCCTTGTCCTGTCTGCTCAAAACATGGCTTTAAATGCGCGCGCGTTTCCTGTCTTAAGTGCTCTGCCCGTCTACTAATAACAAACAATTTCCCTTCAAATTCCCTTCTGCACGAACGTGAACACATTCTATTTCAATTGTTCGCATTTATCGCACTTGGCGCGGACGCCAAAGGAAACAGGTTCGGCTGGGTTACCATACAGGTACCCGATGCCTACACATCTTATCTCTTATCGCCTTACTTGGCGCCGCAGGGCGTCTGCCGTACCTGAGCCACCTAGGCTTTCTAACTTTCGGCCCAGAAAAACAAAACAGAAAACTAATACTAAACAGAAAACTAACCGACTAAGTTTTTCGGCTGTTCCTTCCTTCTAACTTCCCCCCCTCCCCTCATTTGTTTGTAAACAAACCCACTTCAACTATTACTCGCGTACTTCCTGTAACCCGTCTATCTGTTATTGAATCAGTGTTGTCAGATCTTGCGACTTTTCGCAAATTTTGCTACTTTTGAAAGCATCATGCGACTAAATTTTATGACTTTGCGATATTGCTACTTTCTTGCTACTTTTTTTGATTTCGCGAATTTTAAGTATTTTTCAGGAAAAAAGAATTCTCTTTTAAATTAGTAAAATTTTTATGTACATTGAGCCTTTCTTGCTTCTAAAGGTGGATTCATATCTGCCGCGCTGCACCGCAACCATACCGTACTGTTTCGCTGTTTTGGACACGAGAGGCTGGGCAGGCCGGATTAAAGTGCTCTCTGGCGATTTGGCGTGCAGTCAGTCGGACTCCTTTGGGAAGAGTCGTTTCTCCGGCTGTTATACACTCCACGCTAGGGGTTGCCGCCCGCACCGCAAGTTGATCCGCGAAAAACAGCAATATATTTTTTTTGTTGTTGTTGTTGATTAATTGTTCTAAATATATATTTTAATGCATTTAAAATTCCAGTCTAAAATTACAATTTTAGATTTGAAGGCAATATGTTACGGAAATAAAAAAGAAACAGTGGACAGTTAAAAAGCAATCATCATTTGGCTTTTGTATGAAATTTACATACGATTAGAGAAAACCCTTCTTTATTAAATGTTTAGTCCGGGGTTTTAGCAATAAATAGATATGGATGGATTATAGATGCAGATAAACTCTTCGGGTTTAAACCTATATGTTCCCATGGATGCAGATTGAAGCGAGGACGAAAATTGCATTACTGATTCTTGTAGGATACTGAAAGATTAATATGGGCTAGCAATAATGTGTGTAACAACAAAGAATAATAACCGCTCGTCTTTGTAACGGTAAGAAAGTAAATGTTAAACTTTGTGTAAAGTTCATTTACATATAATCTATATTTATAAAATGCTAAATTCTTTTAATCAAGCACAAACTACTAATTTAATGAAAGAAAAAACTAACTCGTATTCAAGAATGATTTTTTAAGACTTTCTTTGGACCATTTTGTTTCAGTGAAAAATTAATAAGGTAAATAGAAAAAATTATAAATAAATTAAGAAAAAATAAAAAGATAACAAGAAAACTGTAAATAGCTGCGAGATAAAATTTCATGCGGGCGGCAACCCCTAGCGTGCAGAGTGTAACAGCGGGAGAAACGACTCTTGCCAAAGGTGTCTGACTGCACGCCAAATCGCCAGAGAGCACTTTAATCCGGCCTGCCCAGCCACTCGTGTTTTGGACCGTTGGCTGTCCGCGCGGCGAGCTTGCGGTGCCGCAAGTAAATACGTTCTTCTGTAATTGGCAAGTTCTTCTGTAATTGGCTGTAGCTGTAAAAGCTCTTCTGTAATTGGCTGTAGCTTTGCGGTCGCTGCGGAATATCTGTTCTAGCCAGATAATGCACAAACCCTCTGCGCTCGCCGCGCGGGCGCCGTGTTGCTCCGCCACGTAACGTCATTGCGGCGTCTTAGCGGTGCGGTACGGCCAGTATGAATCCGGCTTAACAGTCCACAGCTCAGTGGGTTTGCGCCCTCATTTCCGTCACCTGCCTGCGTGCGAGAGGTCTTGGGTTCGAATCCCCTTAACCCATGATTGTCACTTTCACTTTCTTCTGTGTTTGTACTTCTGTTGTGTTCTTTGTCTGTAAATGTTATTCGGAAATATATAATATTAGCCGAATATTCAGTGGTATAAGACAGTCCTCGAGATTGTAGTCGGAAACCTCAAGACAGGGCCGGCCCTAACAGTTTTGCCGCCCCGGACAAAAATATAAAATGCCGCCCCCCACAGTAAAATTACTAGTAAAAGAAATAAATTGTTCACAGATACTGTTTTCATGCCTATAAAATTGGAATAGCTCTTTAAACATAACACAGCATAAGAAAAACTATATTTATTAAAAACCACACATTAAGCTAAAAACCAAAAGAAAGAGAGAAAAATAAAGTTTTTTTTTTTCTGACTTTTAATTCCGCAAAATTCCTGACTTTTTCTCTTATGAATTTTTGTACTAATTCATGTTCGATAGCCAATGTAGTTAAATTATTTAACCTACCTGGAAGAGTTGTGGAACATAAGAAATTTTTAGTTAACTTTAATTTTGAGAAACTCTTCTCTGCACTTGCCACAATTATCTGCAAAGAAAGCGAAATTCTCGAAGCAACAGCAAGATGTGGTGTAAAATCTATAGTTAAAATTAGCTTTAAATTTTCAACTGGGCTTTCCTTTTTAACTAATAAGGCCGTAACTGACACTATTTCATTTACTAGATCAAGCGCGTTTATAATCCCCGATTCCCCATCGGTCAGTATTAACTCCAATTGTTAGCACGGTTACACTGTGTTACAATGTTTAATTAGCACTTTTTAGGAGTGTCTTAACTCAGTTATGCCGTGCAAAAATTTAAAATAATTACATTGGGTACTTATTAAATTAAATCTGCATTCTAAGATATTAATCGCTTTGTTTACTGTAAAAAAATAAATCTATCTTAAATTTTAATTTAGGATCTTTCACCAGATCATCTCGTGATTCGCAATCAAAATTAATATGTTACGTGGCTGCTTAAACTCAGTGTTAACCAGAATACTATTTCGTCGGTCAGTTCTCTTGTATAACAGAACATTTCATTTAAAATCGCATCAAATCGAAGATCCTTTCAAAAAATCTTCACAGTTTCTTAAGAGTTCTAGAGTAGGTGGTCAATCGTTGTCTTTTGACTGCAATACCTTTCCTAATGGATTCATCCAATTGAAGATTTTGTACCAAATAATAATAGAGCATAGGAACATGAACTGTTTGAGAGAGTTAAATAATCCTAGCCTCATTGGAATTAGATTTGTCAACACCTTTTTACCTTACCAAGAATGCGATCTGTTCAATTTTTTTGGCATCAGGAATGCAATCCAGAAATATGGGATAATATTTGGCTTGTTGAATTTCATTAACAAACTGTAATTTGAATCCAACTGGAAATCTTGTGAAAAATCTATGCAAAATATGTAAATATTTGTTTGCACATCACATATAAACAACTAAACAAGGGCGTGTAGCCAGGATTTTCATAGGGGGGGGGGCAAAACAAAGAGACATGGAGTCCAACTGCTCCTGCCCCCGGTTTGTCATAATCAGACCCTATGACTAGCTCATTTTAGGGGGGCATCAGCCCCCTGCCCCCCGATGGCTACGCCCATGCAACTGAAGCAAATGAAATGAAATTTATAGCAACACCAAAAGTGGCAACTTAATTTAAACTGCAGTTGCTGAAATACTTCTAATTCCTTTAAAAGTGAGATTTAAAACTGTTGTTTGAAAACTGTGTGTAAATGTATGTTCGCCCATTGTTAAAAAATGGCTCAAGGGAATAGAATGAAATTTGGAATTATATTGAATGGTAAGTTAATTGAAACAATAGCTACCAAAATTGTTTTAAATAATTCATAGACTTTGAGATTTTGTAAAAATCCTTTTAAAGTTTGTTCTGGCATCCATCAAACACGGATTCAGAGAACAGAATGGAATTAGGCCATATGATGGGTAACAAAGCATCATCGAAATTTTTAAAAGATTTGAATAAATTGAAAGGGTTTGCAAAAGTTGCATAGTATTTTTTTCTTTTCTATTTTAGGGGGCGGGGAGAGAGGGGAGGGCGTCACTTTAAGGCGTCTGGAAGTAATACAATTATTTTTTAATTTTGAGAAAATTGTGCAAAAATTTTACAGGCATAATATTAAAATTTCTAAAGTTAATAGAACAAATTTCAGTTACTATTGATGAGATTGAGTTAAATAACATTGATATACATATATATATATTATTTTGAGAAAATTTTGTGTGACCACTTCGAGAAAACAACTAGTGGTCAGGCAAAAGGGAATGAAATGAAATTATGTTAAATAGTAGGCGGTTAGTAAATTAAAATTTCGGGTTTTTAATTTTCTACAAATTTGAATGATTTTTGAGGTATGATGTAAACTTTGATAAAGCTTTTCGCGCATCAAGTAAAATCATCAAAATATTATTCAATCGGACGTTTCAGTGTTAAATATCGGCTACTTGCTATTACAAAGAATTTTCCAAATATTCTCTTCTCAGTTTAATATTCGTTACCAGCATCTTCTTTTGCAACTTTAAATGACTTTTTGATGTAGGAAGCTCATCCACTAAAAGAAAACGTTAATTTTGAATGCAAAATATTTTCTCTATTGGCAGTTTATCTCAGTAATTTGTTACTCTCTAACCTGTAATTTTTGAACAATACACAAGAGTTATAACTTAGCTTCTATATTTCTGCCAGTATGTCAATTCCATTTTTTGTACTCTACAATGCAAACGAAATTTCGCGCGGTTAGTAAAAACCCATCAATGACGGATGGGTACATCAGCTAGTAAAGTTATATAGAAGGATATTCTTCGGAATATTTTTTAACAATTCTTTTACTAATACGAAAAATTTCAAATTCGAGCCAAAATGCCGCCCCTAAAATTTGCCGCCCCGGACAGGGGTCCGGTTTGTCCGGCCCTAGGGCCGCCCCCGCTCAAGAAAATCACAAACAAAAAACAGTCTTACATTTTTCTCTCTCTTTCTATCTCCTCCTCCCTCCCATTTCATCAGGCCTTGGCTTAGAAATGATAGGAAATGGAACAATTATATGGAACTTGGTTTCTAATTCGAAATTATTTATCTACGAAAAGAAATGAAAAACACAATCACCTGTAAATGTGATATGTTTATTTTAGACATGCGGGTGTGGTATTGAGGGGGGGGGGATTTTTCACTGTATCGGCACAATGATTTTCTATCAACCTCTTGCGATTTTTATTCAAAACTGTCTGGCAAGTGGCAACAGGCAACACTGCTTCAACAACAGATTAAGAGATGCTGACGTGGTAAAAGACAAAGGTTTGAAATCAGAAAATTAGCAAGTAAGTTTTGACGTATTATATAGTAATATATCCGAGATTTTGTATTGAGATTTCTAAAAGAGTTTTTCAAGGTAATATATTGATAGATGTCTGTGTAGTTGAGAAGTTGTAACTTATGACATGATAGCACGTAAACGTGTTATCATGTCATTAAGACTATTCAGAGTATTGTTTCTGCAAATTCCGTGCTAGTGAGTGCGATTTAATCCGGATATAAGTATGATTACTAATTGTGTAGTAAGGTATATATTACATAACATGAATATTCATTTTAAATTATCTGTATCTCCTTTGAAAACGGGGTTTTCGATGATAATGTGAACATACGCATTTATCCGAATGCATAACAATAATTGATCTGTAATCAGGGGTCAGTCCAGGTTTCTTTCCCAGGGTCCTATTTTTGTGAAATTTTACCTAATTTTGTGAATTTATAATTAATTTTGTGAATTTATACCTAATTTTGTGAATTTATACCTAATTTTGTGAATTTTTTCTATTTTTGTGAATCTTTCCTTATTTTGTGAACTTCTTCCAATTTTCTTTTTCATTTTTGAGCAAGAAAGCAATCACGAAATAGAATTGAATATTTTTTAAAAAATTAAAAACAAAATGGGTATAGTTAGTTCCCTTAAAAAAAAGTTGGCCAAAACTGAATAATTCCTGTTCACTGAACATCCGGGATAGTCATACCCTAGAACAATATTTAAAAAAAAATTCGATTAAAATTAAAAATATAAAGCTTTAAATCTTTACTTTTAAATGATTAAAAAACAGATTTTATAATAAACGTAGGCCATGGTAGTTTTGATTTTAAATTGCAGGTACTAAACACTTTTATTTACACCCCAAATTCAAACTTTAGTAATTTTTAAATATTACAATGTCTGTCAGTTTCGACTAGAAATACTCCAATACTAACGATGTGAAAAATGCAATTTATAAACCTAGTTAAATTTCAACAATTGAAGGGAAAGAAAAAATAAGTTGCAGATAATTAGATGGGAGAAATCAGCTAACATTTTTAAAAATTAATTTCAAATTGTACCATTAAAGAAAAATTACTTGTCAGTGTACACAGAATATCCCCAAAAAACTGACCTGGGGTTTTATTCCTTAAATATTTTTCACAAATATTTTACAGTAAATCACAAATTTATGTTTAAAAAAAAAAAAGGGCACAGAATTTTACAGTAATGATTATAATAAATGTTGGAAGATTAAATCTAAATAAATACAAATGTACATTTTTATATGGTCTCCAAACAGAAAATTCCCACTCTGTAAGATGTGCCCATGCATTAATTAAGTTTAAAAAATTTAATTAAGTTATAAATTTTCAGTCTTCTATCAAAAATGATAGGTTCTACCAAAAAATTGCTCGCTACGGCCCTGCCTATGCCGATAGCATTTCTCTGTAGTGTACCCCTATGACCGCTCTTTAAAATGATATTAAATCCCAATAAAATCACTCCTATGCTTTGTTGTTCACTCCCAAGAATGAAAAAATGCAGTATTACACTATTTCTACCCCCCCCCCCTTTTTTCAGCTTTGAGCAGTGATTGACCTATATTTATCCCATTTCACATTCCACAGTGTGGATTCTCGACCCATTAAACAGGGCGCGGCACCCAGCAACGTCCTTTTTCTCCCCCCTATGCCTGGGTATGTCGATCCGTTTTTCTTTTCTTATTTGCCAAAACTTTTTCTCCTTCCTTACCATACAGTTTTCTTATACAGGAGACAATACAATGAAGTCAAAATTGATGTTTAAACGACCCTTTACAAAACAGGAAGTATAACTGTTCCTTCAAAAAAATCCAATCAGCTTTTTTTTTTTTTTTTTTTTTTTTTTTAATGCAAGGAGATAAAATGTCCTTTTATAAATAATTATTGTTTCTGTTTTCTTTTATTTGCGTGATCTGAAAGATGCCCTTGGAATGTTTGTTTTTTCAGCAATGTAAAAGGGCCATCTGGCACATTACGCTTTCAGTTGGGGGGAAAGAAGGGAGTTGAAAATGATTTCACCCATAAGGATGTTATGTTTGATAAGTATGCAGTTGTGAATTAGTAAACAATAAGCTTAGACTTAGCCACGCAATGACGGCAGCTCCCGTTGTTTTGAATTGGATGTTATGCACTCTTGCAAGTTGTTCTTAATGATTGCTTTCAGCGTAATCATTACATGGCCTTTCTACTTCAGATTATTTATAGTTATTACAGATATTTACTAAGCATTAGAGAATTACGGATTCATTTCAAAATGCAAAACGAATTATTGCGAGTCAGAACGTTTGCGCGATTTTGAAACATTGCATTGATCTGAATTTATGTCTGTCTTTTAGAATAAGATTTAGGACTAAGTTAATCATTTTGAGATTGCATCAAACGATTTCTGAACATTTAATACATGGTGCATAAATGTGCCAGTTTGGAAAACAAAGTGTTTTCTTTTAATCTCCTCCCCAACCTGGCTGCCCTTTTTACATACGCCACTGTCTTTATTCATGAAGAACGTTGTAATTATCCGAGAATGACAGCTGTCATCACCTTTTCTTCTGGCAATGAGCCTTATTAATATTATAGTGGAATATGTCTTGATGTTTAATTTTTTGGCATAAACACAACTCACATGAAAAGAAATAATAAATGAGCGCTCGCTACTAGTCCGATTTTTATTCCCAGAAAGAGAGCTCCTACATAGCAGGTGAGGGGAACTTAGGAGGAAGAACAAACAAGTGCATGCGTCTGCTTCAAACTGCAATCGTAGGCGGTGTAATTTACGCCCCTGGCTTAGGGCCTCCAATCAACCTACCTCCCGTCATCATCATCAACATTGTTTACATTTAGGACAAGATATTATTGGATGCCGATCGATCGGCGATCGCTAAATGATAATAATTCCTAAACTCAATTGAAAAGTGCAATAGTTATTTTGTGAAAGGGCCGTTTTGGTCAAACTGAATTTTGTGAAGGGTCCGTTTTTCCGATATTGAATTTTGTGAAGGGTCCGTTTTTCTGATATTGAATTTTGTGAAGGGTCCGTTTTTAACTTGTTGAATTTTGTGAAGGGTCCGTTTTCGGACCCGATTTCGACCTGGACAGACCCCTGGTAATGTATTGCTTAATGGTATCATTGTAGCTACTGTTTCACCTTGTTAAACAAGAAAAAACAAATCAGGAGGATGGGTTAACCATCCTATCATGAATCATGAAGTTATGTAATAATCAACAATCCTCGGGGAATCCCCCAGTTTGTAACTTCCGTTTCAGACAATCAGTAGATGCACAAATCATAAACTATTTCTAACTCTATCCGAGAGGTATTCCTGAAAACAAAAAAGAACTCAATTTCATATGATGCACTAGGCCTCTCATTGTAGTTAGGCAGCATAGCATTAAAATAAAACTGTATAGCCCTTAAAAGAGTATCCGTGAGTAAAGTATTTTCTGTTTGCATTTTAAAAGAGCAATATATAAATTACGAAAGAAAGCATGTAGTTTGAACAGATTTTACTTTTTATCATCCCACCCGCTCAAATGAATGTTAATTTCATTTCCAGACGTAATCAAGTTGGAACAGGAGCGGAATAGATAAAGAATTAAGAAACGAGTGTAAGAGTGTAAACACCTTTTGGGACACACTAAAGGTGTCCCAAAAGGTAAATACTATATTATAGAAACTATCAAGAAAATCACTGCAAGAAAATTACTAAAAATTAAAAGTGTGTAAAGATTTCATAATCAAACTTTAAAATTAAATTTTTCTGAAGACCATAATAACAAAGACTAGGTGATTTTCAGTCAATTAAAAATTAATTTTTCTATTGTTCATAAAAATCAAAATTTTTAAAGAAATCCGATTTTCGTGATTTTGGGATAATTTCAGAATTTTGTGATAATTTGAGATTTTTTGTATATTTCTCAAATTTTGTGTGACAATTTGTTAGTTTAAATCACAATCGTTAATATATATATATTTACTTACATGATAAATACATGTAATTATAATTGGGAAGTTTTCAATTTTTCAAACAAAAATTTTAATGTTGTATTTTTAATAATACATCTAATAACTAAGTATAATAATTTTTTAATTAATTGAAAGAAGTGTAATTGTAGCTGCATAGCATTAGCATATGCAGTAATCAATAATGCCAGTGATGCTTATTAATCACTGAATATAAATTATTTTGATGTGATCATTTAAAATTGATAAATTTTGTAAAAATATCTAAAATTAAATCAATATTTAAAAGTTTCCTGAAAATAAATAAAACACAGATTTTTTGAAACCCGTTAAAATGCTTGTTTGATGGTGGGCTGGGCTTTTTCCAGAATCCCCCCCCCCCTCCCCACCTCTATCAGTCTCTATGCTGTAGTAACCTACGATACAGTGTGTTAGCTATAATAAATGCATTTAATAACAGTGGGGGAGGGTAAAACTCATGTTTTAAATTCACGAAAATCTAGAAGTGTACATAATATATATATATATATATATATATATATTTAATTTAATTTGTTAATATGTTTATTCTTTAGTTTTTCTTCTGGGGGTTCATGTGCTCAAATGTATGAGCCGCCACTGAGTTCTTTACATAGTTGATGTTTTTTTTAAACACTTAGTTCTGATTTAAAATATGTCTCATATTGTAATTTCATATAACAATATGTAAAATTAAAACAAAAATTGTAAAATCTCTTACCTTTGACAGTTAACTTCACGGCGATGATTTGGCTGTGCTTTTATTTTGCATAAAAAATATTCATAATAATTAAATAATAAAGAAAATTTAGTGTTGACTAGAAAAAAAGGGTCGCCGGGGGGACCCTTTTTTTCTTTATTTTGCCCCCCCCTTCTTTTGGAGAAAATATTCAGTAGAAGTAAGTGTAAGCAAAATAGGAAAAATAATCTGTTGATAATATTTTGGTCTAAACATGACATAAATATGTGAATTAAATCTACATAACTAGAAGTTTTGATTTAAAAAGAACTTCTAGCATAAAGAAGTTTTAATATAAGTAATGTTGAATTTTCTGCTTAATTTTTTGTCTCAAAATTACGTGACATACATGTTTATTATTTATAAGAATAGTACATTTATTGAAGAAGATTTCAGAAATTTTTAGCCAGACATGATTTGTTAGGCAGTAGGGGAAGGCAGAGGGGCTGTTAATTTTTGTTCCTCAATTTTATCACACTATCACTACTGGACCACAATTACTGGATCTCATTCATATATGATATTTCACCTATATTGGTACAAACTTTTAAACAGAAAAGGACTGTCAGTGTAAGTGGATTTGGGTAGATGCTTTTAGCATGTAATAAAAATAATAAAATTTCTGCAATGCAGGATGTATAAAATTTAATTATATAAATCAGAATTTTATTTAAATTCTTTTGTTTGCAATAATTATTGAATGAGTACCAAGTAAAGATTTTCAAAGTTACCCTTATTACTATTAGACATTATTAAAATTGCATCAAATAATTTAACTCATCCATCAATTGATAACTACAGAAATTGGGGAAATTTAATTCAGAACACAGAAGATTGCTGGAAAAAATGACATAGTCATGCAAATTTTGTAATACATCCTATGGTTGGAATGTAGAACACCATATCAAATCAAATCACTGAAATATATTTGTTATTCCTCTTTCACTTCTAATTTAATGCTTGCTCATTCATGAAAAGTGAATATAAGTTTTTTAAAAAGTACTATTTCTTTAAAATAAATAAAAATAATTACTACATGTAAGTTTTTTAGAAGGTATAAAATTAATATTTTTTTTTAACTCACAGAATTGTCCAAAGGTATGTATGAAATAAAGTTTAAAATATTTTCAATAATTTATTTTTCATAAAGCTTTATTTTTAATTTCTTGTAACATACTTAAAAAGGTCTCTTTAAAAACACTAAATTTTCTTTCTTAAACCTTGCTTTAATCTTTTTAAAATAAAAATAGTACTAATCAATATTTATTTTAACTATCAAATGTTTTTAATCAGCTTAATATAATTAAAATAATCAACATCTTGGTGCCAAAAGTACTTAAACAAATTATCTATTAATAAACCTTCCAGAATTCTTTTTTTTTTTTTCCAACTGAAAATAAGCTTAAATTGATGACAGTTTGTTTTATGAATAACCTAGCTGTTAACTTATGACATAATTTGTTTTCTGAAGACATCCTTTTCCAGAACTAGCTTTCTTTTGCTTTTATTATTTTTTTTTCCTTTCTTCATTCATTAAAATGTTGAGAATTTTAAAATCAGAAGGTGTATAATATGAATATTTAAAATACCAAATCTTGTCAATAGTCTGATTTACTAAATTCTGCATTTACTCCACTTTTATGTAATTAAAACTGTGGCGTAATAAGTGTGGGGGGGGGGGTCCGCCCCGGCGGCAAAAAAACAAACATGGTGGCCAGCAGGACACTTAGAAATAATAAAGTGGAAAACTAAAGGACCGAAATGGGGCAGAATGCTGAAACTTAGAAAGAATGGGGCCGCAAACTGAAAGACCGCACCGGGCGCCAATAACCCTAGCACTACATTGCTAAAGCAAAAGATCATTATTATGCTCTGATTTTGGCAAAAGCATAATGTGTTTCAATTGTTGTATTCCCAAAACGTCGCAAATCCCCCGATTTTCAGATGGATTTGAGTAGATAAAGCCACTGAACATGGTACACGGTTGAAGTGTTGAAGTTCCCACGTTCGGCGGGCCCCGCCCGCGCGACTGTCGGTCTGGAGTTTTGGTCGGTTTCATCAAGATGAACGCGTCAATACACATTAGAACTCCTTAAAAAGTCATCCAACCAAGGCACCCCCCCCCCCCTTAGAAGATATCCCTTGTCTAGGCTTGCCATAACAAACAAGCAAATCCCGTGAATTTTCGAATCGCAAAACGTCGTTTTGCTAAGGCATTCTTTCTGTATCATCTGTAATTATATATGATTAGTAAATAAATGTTACACATTACGAATAATATGTACTAAGAAAGCCGATTAAAAAGAGCAAATCGTTTAGGGGGGGGGGGGGACTTGCTAGTGTTGCGAAACTATTAAAGACATCGAGAAGAGCAATAATTATATACAGCTGGCGACGAACTCTGGTATAATGATTGTTTGATAATTCGCAACTACATATTTATCAAACGTAGCCACCGATATTTGAGGATTGACAGATGGAATCAGAAATTTTTAGATAACTTGAGAAAATTTTGAATTTCCCAACCGTATTTTCTTCCCCCAACTCCTAAGTGAAATGCTGATCGGGCTTCTCGCTTGAGTCAGCAAAAACAAAACATACAAGAGGGGCCTTTTTGGGTTACTCGGCTGTTGGGCTCGCGCAAAATAAAACAAAGAAAAGGGCAGTAGCAGTATTTCGATCTGAAAGAGTAGAATATTTGAAAAAAGCATTTTAATATGGGAAAGATCGGATTTCATAGACGGTTTTTGTGAAAGGGCAGTTTTCAATCGAACCTATTTTTATGATGGGATTATTGTACTCAATCGTAACCGTTTTAATTAACGTATTATCGTGATGTGCTGCAAATGGTATGTAGGAAATAAAGTGCTGGTTGTTTACTAATAATAATAAAAATGTAAAAGCAGGAGGGCGCATAAAGAAGAGAAATAGGGCCGCCCGGCGCTAAAAAGACGACAAAAGGGCTGCCGGGCACTAAAAAGATAACAAAACGGCCGCCGGGCGCTAAAAAGATAACAAAAAGGATGCCGGGCGCTGCGCCCTGCCAAATTAATCTAGAGTCAACACTAAAATTTTAAGACTATATAAGAATAAAAAGAAAAACGGATAGGGGGAAATTTAGTTACCGGGTGTCCTCGCCAAGTGCCGATGTGTCGCCAAGCTTGGAGTTTGGTCGAAAGTTTGTTTACATTAGCCTTAGAGTCAGATGTCTGTTGTAACCTGTGTAGATTGAGTTGAGGTATTGGATGATGCTGTAGTTTGATGAAAAAACGTTCGGTGGGTTCATTAAACGATACCAGGATGTTTGGTAAAGGCTATATAAGAATAAAAAGAAAAACGGATAGGGGGAAATTTAGTTACCGGGTGTCCTCGCCAAGTACCGATGTGTCGCCAAGCTTGGAGTTTGGTCGAAAGTTTGTTTACATTAGCCTTAGAGTCAGATGTCTGTTGTAACCTGTGAAGATTGAGTTGAGGTGTTGGATGATGCTGTAGTTTGATGAAAAAACGTTCGGCGGGTTCATTAAACGATACCAGGATGTTTGGTAAAGGAATTTTGTGATTGGTTAAGGCAATTTAACTGTAATCGGTAAACCGAGGTTTTAAAAGGAGGAAATTTGAAATCGATAAATCAGTTCTTGTGTTGTGTTATTGGTGTTTGGTGTGTGGTTAGTATATGTTGGTTATGTGGTTAGTTAGTAAAAGAAAGCGTTTTGGTGTTATGTTATTAGCTGTTGTGTGTTTTGGATATTTTTGAGGAGTTTCTTTAGATAAAGGTAAGTGTTTTTTTTAAAGAATTTTCGCAATTGCTTAAGGTTTTCAATGTGAATTGTAAATGTGTATAAGTAGGTTATTTAATCCACCGATGTTGTTTTGAATTGAAAACGGGCCAGTGTTTACCCAGTTTACATCAGCTGTATGACTAGGTTGCTTAATCCACTGTTGTTCTTTTAGTTAAAAACGGTTTACTGGTTGCATAGTTTACATAGCTGTACAACTAGGTTGGTGAATCCACTGAGGTTTTTTTAGTTAAAAACGGACCACTGGTTGCCGAGTTTACATAGCTGTAAAACTAGGTTGCTGAATCCACTGGGGTTTTTTTAGTTAAAAACGGTCCACTGGTTGCATAGTTTACATAGCTGTACAACTAGGTTGGTGAATCCACTGAGGTTTTTTTAGTTAAAAACGGACCACTTGTTGCCGAGTTTACATAGCTGTAAAACTAGGTTGCTGAATCCACTGGGGTTTTTTTAGTTAAAAACGGTTCACTGGTTGCATAGTTTACATAGCTGTACAACTAGGTTGGTGAATCCACTGAGGTTTTTTTTGTTAAAAACGGACCACTGGTTGCATAGTTTACATAGCTGTACAACTAGGTTTATGAATCCACTGAGGTTTTTTTAGTTAAAAACGGACCACTGGTTGCAGAGTTTACATAGCTGTAAAACTAGGTTGCTGAATCCACTGGGGTTTTTTTAGTTAAAAACGGTCCACTGGTTGCATAGTTTACATAGCTGTACAACTAGGTTGCTGAATCCACTGAGGTTTTTTTAGTTAAAAACGGTCCACTGGTTGCATAGTTTACATAGCTGTACAACTAGGTTGCTGAATCCACTGAGGTTTTTTTAGTTAAAAACGGTCCACTGTTTGCATAGTTTACATAGTTGTAGAACTAGATTGCTTAAATTCTGAAATTTTTTTAGTTAAAAGTGGTTTACTGTTTGCTCATTTTGAATTGCCTGTTACTGAATTTGCTGACATTTTTTAGTGTTAAGTATGGATGGTGTATTTTGTTTTATTGTTTTTTTTTAGTGGAATATCTGTGCAATTTTAATGTGTTAAAGTGATTTGTATTTCCTGACAGTGCTCAACGTATTGTATTATTTTATCGTATTCTAAAATGGTGTTTCACACGTGAAAAATTTGGCGAAAAAAAAAAGCGCCAAGTAGCGGGTGTTGGCGAGAAAAAAATGTCGCCAAAAATAGGCGGCACCCGGTAACTAAATTACTCCCAACGGATACTTCAAACCTAAGCTGATTATAGAGAGAAGGCTCTCGTCGAAGTGATTCTGGTGTTCTGCTCTCAATTTGTTCTTTTCGTAAAACAAGTACAACAAATACTGTTAAAACTAAGAAACACAATTTTCATTGAAATTGAGTCACACTGCACTGAGTAAAAAGAAGAATAAGCAGTGGTAGATTTCCCAGTAGGTTTATGAGGCGCGCGCCTCGGGCCTCATAAATCTAAAGGGCCTCAAAATTTGGTTCTCAAAAAGAAAAAAAAATGTATATTTTTCTGTTCAAAAGACAGAAACTTTGCTCACAGTTTCAGGATTACACCTATAGTAAAAAGTGCTCTTGGGCGATATTTTCTTTGCCCCCCCCCCCCCCTCCCCCTCTTTTCCTCTTTGCAGCATTGGATCATAATCTAAATTAATAATTTAATAACTGATACTTTTGGTTTATGGGTAATTAGTGCTTTAATTCCTTATTTTACAGTAAAAAACCCAGAAACGTTCCTTGGAAACAATAGAAAAAATACCAACAAATACCATAGAGAAAGTAAACACTTCAAATTGAAAACTTCACTGTTTCCTTTGACCTGTTCTTGAATCGAATATTGCTCTCGCGATTCGCATAAAAAACATGCAATTCACTTAAAAACGACCAGAACTGTAAATGAAAAATCCAGGCATGTTCCATGAAAAATAATAAGCAGCTGAGGTACCCTAAAATCGAAGGAAAGTCACATGAAAATACCGCGAATTTTATTGAACAATATACAATTCAGTGGAGCTTCCCTGAGTTGTTCAGCACAGTTCCTAGTACTTTCGTGTAACGTTCCTTGGAATTCTAGGGCTCCTCAACTGACCATTATTTTAAGCTTTTAGATTTTTTTTTTTTTTACATTGTTTTAATTTGTTCACTATATTCATCTCAAAAAATGTTGGAGCAGATAGTCCCTGTGCCATGTTTCCTATTTGTATTCCTACTTTAATTGCTGCTCAGTCGCTGGTATTGCAGCAGGATATTCAAACAGAACCTGCTTTATACACTTCCTCCCCCCCCCCCCCCCCCTGACAACTAAAAAGTGTATAGGCTGAATAGAATATTTCACATATTTTAAAAGAGAAAAGCATGAACAGCTTTATCCTACAGCTTCTGATAAAAAAATTGCAAAAAATTAATTTAAAAAAAAAAAATATTTTTCAACCGTTCTTCATTTAAATGCTTTAGGGAAGGACACTCTGTGTTCAGTGAAATTTTCAAATATACCTGGTAGGTATCATTTTTTGGTAGTCACAATGTTAAAAAATTGAAAGCAATAATTTATCTTCTTTCAAAAAATTACTAAAAATTGAAAATTTAAGCTAGAGATAAACAATTTTATCTTCTTTTAGAATTTAAAATACTTTCCTAGGATGTAATGATAAAATATTGCCGACAAATAATTAAGCAGATACGAGCTGATAAGTGCGAGACAACACAATGTTTTTGGTGGAAAATATTTGATAGTCAAAAGAAATCATTGAAAAATTAAAAAGAGAAGTACTCAGTGTTACCGGAATTACACATGCGTGCAAAGTTTCAGCTCATTGGATAATAGTGGGTTAAAATTCATAAACAAATTTTGAACTAGAATGACATACACAGTTAATTAAAAAACTTGATTAAATTAATTTTTGTTTTCAACTAAAAAATATTTATGATAACTATATTATAAATACGACATGTATTTTTTAGTTGCAGATGAAAATGCTTAACGTTAATATGAAACGTAGGGCAGAAGCTTAGAGCATATACATTTTCAGTATAAAGTGGAATTTATTTTTAGCTCAATAATATTTTTTGTATTTTAAATACTACTTAAAATAATGATTTTTTTTTCTAATTTTCTTGTAGTGTTGGGTTTTTTTTTCATTCTATTTAAAATATGGAATTATAAGAATTTATATATGTATAGTTTTTATTCATATCTAATTGCTCATTACTAACAGTCCTAAACCTATTGCCAGCTTTTGAATAAACACAATAATTAGACTAAACAGAAAGTTTACTTTCACTATTAAACTGCTGCTTTATATCTAATGTATGTCTACAAGCAAGTATTAAAATTTTAAAATAATTTTTATATTTATAGATTAGTACATTAAAAAACTCTTACACCTCAGGAAACTTATTAATTTTTGTTTAGTTTTACAGTTTCGAACGCGAAATTTATGATTATATTTAAATACTTATAAATAGGTTTTTGCGGGAATGTTAAATTTTTCGTTCATTTTATCCAGGTAAGAAATTCTTCTAAACTTTGATGTCAAAGTCATGTTTCCAAGCAAGTTTCCCTTGTTCTGACCCTCAAAAGTCCCTGTTAAGTACTCAAAATTTTCAAGACTGAAATAAGATATATACCAGTGGTCCACAAAAAGTGATTTGGTAGCATCAAGTAACACTGAAAATTAATCAATATGGATATGCATTTATACTTAGACGTATGCTTATGTTTATTTAGTGTTAATGATGAAGTGAAACACAGGACAAAAATTATTAAGTTTCCTGAGGTATAAGAATTTTTTTTAAATGTACTAATCTATAAATATAAAAATTATTTTAAAATTTTAATACTTGTTTGTAGACATACATTAGATATAAAAGGAAGAAAACATTTTAAAATAATTTTATTTTAAACATTTAAATTAACCTATATTTTTTTTAGACATAGTTTACAATTACAGAATGCAGAATCAAAAAATCAGACTTCTCTGTTCTTGCTGGGACTTTATAAAACAGTACACTTCCAGAAAATTCAAAAGATAAATTCGAATCTTGGGAATGAAATTAATTCAAATTAATGTTCAAAAATGTTCTACTGTTGTTCAAAATGTCCTCTGTTATTATTAGCAGATAAAAGTGAAATTTATTGTAATTATTTACAAACACTATTTTATTATTCATCGATTACTAGATTATTAAAAATACAGATAAGTAGTAAATTTAAAATAAAGTGTTTTTTCTAACCAAGAACTATCAGATAGTTTTAATATTTTTACTGCAATCGGATCATTAGCAACCTTTTAAACAGCCACCAGACAGTTGTAATTTCATATAGGTTAATCAAGGTGATTAAGTAAAACATTAATAAAAGTTTAAAAAAAAGGGGGGGGGGGCTCAAACTTGAGTTGCGCCTCAGGCCTCTCAAGGTTTTTGAATACGTTGAAAAGATGAATTTCGGCCAAAATTGACAATTTTTTTTTCATTGGATAGATAATTTATTTACTTTCCAAAACATGTTCATTTTTAACTCTACGTTAATTAGAAGCGAAGTTATTAAGAATTTTCGGAAACACAGTGTCATATGGTATGTTTGATAATTAAATTTAAATGATTTATTTTACTTTAATATTATACTAGTATGGCAACATCTTGCTATGAGAAGTTTGTGTCAAGCCTTTGGCAACAGTTGGAAAATATAGAATAAACAATGTTGGGTTGTAGATGTGGTTTAATGAGTATTTTTTGCTTATAGTGTGATTTATCGAACATACTAAGAGTATCAAAGTAATATAATGTTTAAATACATCTCACCCAGCAAATCGGAAGTGTGCAGTTATGAAAGTGGAAGTCTGCGTTTAAAGACCCAGAAGCATGTTAATATTGTAAATAAACAAAGCTTAATTTTTAAATGTGATTTCAGTAAACTTTCAAGTTAATATTTAAAATAATTAAACTTCTGAAAACCGCTTGACAACACAGAATTACTTTAAATAAATTGGCAACATTTTCTTTTGTATTGTTGTAAAACATATTAAGTTGCAAACATATATTATTGATGTTTATTCTCTTTCAATCTGTAATTGAATAATTCATAAGTATATTATAAATATAGGTTCAAGAAAGATAAAAAGTATACCCCTAAACAAGGGCGTAGCAAGGATTTTCATTAGGGGGTGGGGGGGGGGCAGGACATGGAGTCTAACCGGAGAATGCCCGGTTTGTCATAATCAGACCCTATGACTAGCTCATTTTAGGGGGGCAGCTGCCCCACCCTGCCCCTCGTTGGCTACGCCCATGCCCCTAAACGTAAATTTGTTTGCAACAGATTTACGAAAAGTGTGTAAGTCAGCATGGAAAAAAAGTGCTGTTGAAACCAGACCAACTGCAAGTGAATTGAAGTTAAAAATATGTCGGTCAGCGGTAGATGCAATGGAAGACAAACAAGGAAACGTGATTTTTGATTTCAATATTCTCAATTGTGCAATTTCATTATTATGCTGCCCTGTGTGTTTTGAAAGTAGCGTGAGTCTTGTTCCAGAATCTGTGTTTGCTTTAGCACTCCAGTGACAGCCCGTGGTCAAAACTGTTAGTGCAGCCGGAAGCATATGAGCCCCCCCCCCCCCCCCCCCCCCTTTCCTCCAGACAGGATTGTAAAATCTTTGTTACTGAATTCGAAAGCTGGCGGATTAAGCCCTCACCGAGGGACAAAAAAAAAAAAAAAAAAAAATTACATTAAAAATATAAGAGATCCTATTTTACTTCCATAAAATGGACATAAATTTCAACCAGCCGCTCTTATCCTCAAAATTGCATTAATCCGTGTCTGATTCGAAGTTTCCTTAGAATTTTCTTTTGTAACGATAACTTGAGAAAAAAAGAAAACTTACTTATTTTTTATAAGTCAAATCAATCCTCCTTTCTTTTAAACATGCGAATCGATCAGTGGCCTTGTTCGTAAACGATAAACGCGTTCAAGTTTAAAAACTCATAGAAACTGAAACAGGGTTGACTTGTCAGGCCAGTTTCAGTAGCCTTTACGAACGATTAGTTTATTTAGTTTCGTAGCCTAGGTGATGGTGTAAACAAACAAAGCGTCCGTGTGGCAACAACCAACAACGCGCTTGCTCTGCTGCTTTTAGGAGTTCTATCGAAGCTCAGCGGGTATTTTTTGACGATGACAGTGAACATGAAGATATCGTAGAGGGCCTTTTCGCCAACAAATTTAAAAATAAAAAAAGGAATTGCACTAAAAATTATGTTGAAATAACGGTGAATAATTATAATAATCAAGATTTTCGGAGTCATTTCCGGCTAAAAAGAAGTACTTTCCAGCTTGTGGAAGTTTTTATTGATAAAAAAATCCACTCATATCTTTCTAATACTTCTGATTAATGCAGATTACTCAGTTATTTTTTAATCCAAACGATTTTTTTAACGTATTTTTAATTTAGATTCTCTACGTTTACTATATTAGTGCTTAAAATATATATTATAATCTGTCTTATCTAATTAGTACATGTTAAAATGTTCAGTGTACATTAGTTTACATAGGGTGTTTATTTTCTGTGTACATCTTCACGTTCATCAATCTTTTAAGTTATGCATGCTTTACAAAATGTGCTACACGTATTAAAGATTTGAAAATATTATAATTTACCTTGTTTATGATTAACATAGTGCACAAAACTACCCGGGTGTTTATTTCTGTCTCATATTTTGATGATGCCATAGAATTTCTTTTAAAGGCATAGGTTAATTTATATATGAGTTTTCACTAGCTGAATAGCAGGCATGTGGAGCAGATATCAATGTAATTCTGCTTCACACTTGTTGTTTTGCTGGAAATATAAGCTACCATTCTTTTTTTAAATAAAAAATGAATTATGGTGCTCTTGCTGTGAAGTCACATCGAAAAGAAGACTACTTTATCCCAACCAACTGATTCTAGGTGCAGCATTTACCTCTTGGGAATACAGAATTTTTATTCTAGATCTGCCACTGATCGTAAATTGTTTTATTTTCTGTGAATTGGTATCGGAATGCATTTTGTTCAAAATGGAAAATTTTTCATGGTTTGTAAATGGAATAACCTATTAGTGATACGCCTGTGAAAGTTGAGGTAAGTGCTTTTGTTTAGTTAAATGGTTTTATTTTGTGTATAGACTTGGTTGAAGATTTTTGAGTAGCTATGCTGCAAATTGTTTAATCAATTGTAGTTATTTTAGGTTAAAAATAGACCACTGATTGTTAATATTTTTAATTGCTGTACAGTAAATTGTGGAATTTAGTGAAATGTTTTTAGATTTATATTGAATTATTCGTTAAGGATTTCTTTTTTTAGTTATTTTGTTTCAACTAGTAAAATTTAGGGATGTAACGTTTTCAGGCAAACATACAGTATTTGGCCAATATGCCAGATATTACAAATATCCAGCAGTATATCTGTCCTAAAATTTTGTACTGCGAAATAACATATACATAATAAATTCTAAAACTACAAATGTATTTTTTTAATCAAAATATTTCACTTTTAATGATTTTTCAAATTACATTTTTATCAGTTTGAAGAAAACAGGAAAAAAATTAAGCACTTTTAGCTTTTTTTCAAAATATTAAATTCTGATGCAGTGGAGCATTTTTTCAAATGAAGAAGGGTGAATCTTTTGTACCACTTGAAACAATCATCTTGATACATAGCCATTTTTATGTGTGCTATTTTATAATACTTTTAATTATTTTAAATTGCAACACAAATCTTTTGCTGAGTGTTCTTGTTAAAAATAATAATTGTTCTTCATTCTTTGGTAAATTTTTGTTGCTTAAAAAAAAAAAAATTACCATATTTCTGAGAATATAGCCTCTTGTTGTATGCAGTGGTGGCTTGTGGGTTATTTAAATGCAGGTTCACAAAATGAATTTCGAAAATTAAGTATGCAGATACGACGCACCTTACAAATAAAAATATATTTGCATTTCCAGCAGTTAAAGAAAAACAATGCATGCAAATGAAAGAAAAAGTAATCTTTGGTCTTACATTTCGCCACCAAGATAAGTTTTAGCAAAAATGTTGTCTTGATTTTTTATTTCATTTTATTTTCAAAGGATAATATTGAAAAATGTAATTGCTTTAGCTCTGAAATACTTATTTTACTCCCATCTTAATTATTGACACTAGTTTGTAAAAAATACTGTAGTGAAAAATGATAAAAATAAAGAAAATAATAAGAAAATGAAAAAAATGGATTTACTAATCAAACATAACAAACCAGTGGAGAATCCGGAAGAGATAATGGCAAAAGAATTGTCCGTGAGCACACTCAAAATGTATGAACGGACTGATATCAGCAGCACCTTACTTCTCCGCATTTTTTCTCAGAGAAGTCACTAGGATTGAGGTCTGGTGATCAAGGAGGCCAGGGTGTTGGACAATGATGGCTGATAAGTCGATTATTTCCGAAATGCCTCTTGAGCAGCTGCATGACTGGCTTTGTGATGTGCAGAGGAGCCCATCTTGCATGAAAATGATGCTATCCAGACATGCAAGCTGTTGAAATGTTGGAATGACCTGGCTGTGCAAAAGACGCGCATACCATTTACCATTCATGGTACAGGTAACAAGACCCGCAGAACCAATCTCCTCGAAAAAAATGGCCCCACCATACACGATGCCGTGAACCTGTACCACACAGTTACCTTTGGCGAATGAAATGGTTTTGATACAGTTGCGAATGACTTTTCCTTTGCCCATATCCTGCAATTTTGTGTCTTAACAAACCCACGGAGGTGGAAATGGGATTCATCTGTCCACAAAATGTTCCATGGCCATTCATTGTCCACTTCCATGTGAGAGAGAGATTCCAGAGCAAACGCCTCTCTTTCTTGGCAGGTCAGCAGGAAGCAACTCCTGAACATGTGTCGTTTTGTATGGATAGCAATGCAGAATATTGCGTATAATTTTGTGCACCGTACCCGCAGACATGTCTAAACCTCGGGCAATACCACATGCACTGCACATTTGCACACCACTGCTCGTCCCTTCCTCTAATGCTGTGGCCACATTGCCCACTGCTGATGTCGAAGCAATTGATTTCCTCCCTCTGCCAGATTTCACTTCAAAAGAACCTGTTTCTTCAAATTTCTGAATCGTAATCTTTAGACCCTTTGCAGAAATTGGACCACGGCCTTTATTCATTCCCTTTAATGACCAGAATTTCTTTAAAGCTGCAGGCGCACTCACAGTCGTCATTCTTGTAGAAGAGCTTCACCAGAAGAGCGCGATTCTTCATCGAGAGGACTCATGACAAGCTACTCAGATACAATATGATGGGAACGCCACATACTCTGTATTTTTATACCACATGCAATGTGTTGTTGTATTGTTTTTTGGAGGATTGTGTTTTTACAAATCAAATGCAGTAATTTTTATTTTTATTGTATTAACTGTTAATTATTTATTGTCCAATGCTAGTAATTAACTTGGAAGTTTAATTTAAATACCTTTTGTCAGGAGATATAATGGTCTGGGTGACTCTTCTTCTATAGCTCAATAGCTTGTTTTTTTTTTTAATTACTACTAATTACCCCTTTTTGTTTTGTTTTGTTTTTGGGTTTTTCTAAATAATTACCCTTTTCTTTAAATTAATTCTGCCTTGGTTTTCCCTATCTCCGGAGGTGTAAATTTAATTATCATGTAAATTCTGCCGATTTTCTGCTGACCATTACGTTTTCTTTTTTCCCTTCAATAGCCTAACTCACTTCTTGCAATAATCTCTTGTTCAAGTCCGGTTTTTAATTATTGTTACCCACTTCTCATTTAAATTTTAACTCCAAATTTTTGTTGTTGTAAAGATGTTCAAGCTGTAAGCCACTGTGCTGAAATTCCTTTAAGGTGTGGCTGCCATTTTTGATTGTTTTTCTTATAATGTTAAAATAAAATTGTATTTGGTGATCAAGAAAAATGTCTCTGTGTTTATTTCACCTCACCTCAATCACACTTACACGGCAAGGGTGAGAGCTTTGGGATATCTGTTACCAACGGCGGCTCACAACGCATGTTTTATCCTTTTTGTGTTTAACTTAACTAAAATCTTAATTTTGTTTTGGAAATTTGCTTAACTTAAAATCTAAATTTTACCTTTGCTAAGACTTTCTTTCACGGCCGTGGTAGCAAACACCACAGTGTCGTGTGCATGCATGTCTTTTAATTAATTTGCATAGTATGCCACTTACAGCACCATCTATTAATACATTTTGGAACTTTTTTTTATTATGCCAAATCGTTTCCCCTTCTTCCAGAGTATTCATTTCAAATTTGAAGTCATTCTGACCAGTGGCTCTTTTTTTGTGGACTTTAAGTTATATGGACACCCTGAATACAGTTAAAATCTGAATTAACTAGGGAAAACGCGTTCTAACTGACTTGACAGCGCTTGGAAAAACCTGTTTTCCCACGTGAATTAATGTTGCCATTCAAAAGTTATATTAATTAGGAGCTAAAGCGTAATAAAATCAGAACATCTGTCTCAGCTGTATTTTTAATTATGTAAAGCCTATTGGACACCTAGTGAATTTGCCACCCATGGCGATTTTTCATTATTTGGCGACTTGCGTATATGTATAGTTAATAATTAGCTCTAAGAAAACAGTTCTTCATATGTTTTCTTTGATAAAAAATACGAAACAGCTAGGATAGCTTGTCACCCATGGCGACTTTTCATTATTTGGCGATTTACACATACTCACAACTTATGATTACTGCTCATGTAAGGTTCCCGCAAAACAGTTATCCATATTTTCATATACTTAATCCTTTGCAGATTGACGTATTTAGCACGACGAATTATATCATCTCGCCGCACTTGCAAATATCCAAAGTGTACTACAACTGCTATAATGGCATAGTTAACGCCACCAAATATGTCTACTGGTAGCAAATACTCCAGCTGGACCGAACCGGCTTTAAAATAATCTGCATTTTAAATATTTTTCATTTTCAAGATACTGTATTCTAGCATTCTGGAATTCGAAGTTAAGATTCGCCCTGCTTGGAAAGATACCATTTTGCCGGATCATTCCTAATGCCAAGATGGCACTTTTAAATTCAGTTACAATTAGTTATTCTGTTTTAAAAAATGAATACAGTGCAGCACCGATAATCTGGCATCGGCGGGAATGACGCGGTGCCGGATTACAGATGTGTTGAAAGTTTCCATTAAAACCATCGTCGATCACGTGCTATTGACCAGTGTATTATTTATCAATGAAAAGTAGTCTTAAAATATGCATACGATCGCTGTATAAATCGCAAAAAAAAAAAAAAAAAAAAAAAAAAAAAGACTAAACTACACTGGAACAAATGTAATTTAGTGTTTAATTCAAACTAAAAACTATAAAGCAGAATAAATCGTTGATTTTGGAACATTTTCATAAAATATAAAACAAATAGTAGCTGGAATTTATTTAAGTACTAATTTAAAATAAGTGTATTAAATTATTATTAGAATCTAATTAGCTTTTGCATTTACATTAAATACATCGGTTAATTTGACTTGCTTCATTTTTTTTTCAGTATTTAATCCGTTAATTAACATATGCACATTCATCGGTTGACTCTCAGATATAAAATCGAATTTATTAAATCTCCCTGTAGTTTGTACCCTAGAGTTTTATTTTGCAAGCTGAATTCTTCCCAATTTTACTCTCTTCAGTCTCTTCATAGCTTCTTAATTACGTCGAAACATACCAATTCTCCCCTCCTTTCCCTCTTGCTGGTGAATTCCTTCCCGCGATAGTTGACGATTTCGCACGGTGACAGGGTGTCTAGAAACAAGGCAATGTGTCTGGAAGCGGAAGGAACCGAAGCCACGTGTTTACGATGATGCGTAAACATGTTGTCTGGTTTTAAAAACTCATACATATTAATGTTCTATGAAAGCACTCTCATTATCTTTGAATTCTTCATTCAACTACACTGCACCTTTGACTGCAATTAATTTAAATGTAATAAGCGAACCAAGTCGTATTTACTTTTGTTTTTATCTGTGTATTAGAAAATGCATTGATTCAAATATTTGCGGCGGTAATGGTAGTACTCGGCAGAGGCTACCATTTATAGTATTGCGGCAGTAATCGGCAAAGACATGTTAGGGCCGAAATACGAAACAAAAAGAAAAATATTCGGTGAAAAACTGTGTATTGAAGAAGAAAAAAAAAATTAAGATAGCCATACATCAATTAAAATCAGCGTTAAAAGTTATGGATTTTGAGATTCCGGATCCCTTTGGGGAGGGAAAAAAAAAAAAAAAAAAAAACGAGACTAGTGCCGGATTATAGGTGCTGCCGCATTATAGATTCCCGGATTATGGATTCTGCACTGTATACCAAAAGTTAATCTGATGATTAAAAACAATTCATTAAACAAAAAGAAAAACACACAAAATATATCAATCAATCAATAAAAGTATATTCATTATGTGCACAATACTTAAATTACTGGCGTTAAATTTTTTATGCGCCAAAACGGTAGGAACTGGCCAATTTTTTTCATTTTTTGAATTTTTAATATCACATTAAAAATTACATTAAAAATTATTTTAAATATTAAATTTTCTAATTAAATATAAGTAAACAGTTTGTAACTGGAAGCATAGTGCTAATAAAATTGTCAAAAATCTGCCTTAACAACTAAACTGTTTCAAAAACCAGTAAGTAAAGTACAGTGAAAGGTCGATTGTACAAAAATAATGCACTACTCCCACAAAATTATTTTTAAGTTTTTTTTTTTTTTTTTTTTCCCTCTTTTATCCTGAAATTCTCTGTTCACGAAGATTCGAATACCTAATTCCATACCGCGACCGACGCCATGGCTAAAACTTTTGAAGGAGTGACGAATGACGAATGCCGTTGTTCGAAGTCGGGGATTTTGCAATGCATTTAATAACCCCATTTGCATTCAGGCATTCCCACACGTCTCCTGTCACTGCTGCCAGGAAGCACTTCTGAGGCAACTCCAAAAGGCAGTGAGGGTTTGACATTCAGCTGCACTTGCCTCCTCCTGTAATAGTTTACTACTGTGATTCTCTCCTCATTGCCTTGAAAATCCCTTCAAGTGGGGAGCGTGCCAAGCAGGGAGGTCAGCCAGAAAGGCCATGGCATGAGCAGGAGGAGTGAGGTGTTCGCTCTCCTGTTACTGCCATTTCTGCAGCTCACCACCACGCGGAAGTGGGCTGAGTGTAAACGAGGCATGAAGCTCTACTGATTTGTTTGTTTGCTATTGAATATTTCTTTCGCTCCACTCCCCACCCCAGGTGACTGTGTCTCCCTTTCTCTGCATACAGGGACACAGCTGGGACTTCTCCGAGTGCCGATGATACCAGCAAGATGGCGCTGCCATGTCTCCCACCACAAGGATTCTTACCGACAGACTGGACGTGATGGAAGTGGTGTTTAAAATTCCAGATTTCCTCTCTCACAACACAAAGGAAGATCTCTTTTTGAAGAAATCCATCCCTTAAATAACATCAGATGACAAAATATTCAAAAACATTAATTATTAATATGGCTGTATCTGAATTCAGTCTGTAAAAGACTTTTAATATGGGCAAAACTACTCTCTGTTCAATTTCATGGCTGAAACTTCAGAGGGATGACGAAAGCCGTTGTGTGCTGTCGGGGATTTTGCAATACTTTATTTTTTAACTTAATTATTTACTGATTCGTTTGTTTGTGCTATTGAACATTTTTTTTTCTTTCTCTCAGCTCCTCAGGTGACTGCATCTCCTGTTCGCTGCCACATCCGGGACATTTCCGAGCGCCGATAATTCCAGCGAGAAGGCGCTGCCATGTCTCCCACCACAAGGATTCGTACCGACAGACTGGACGTGACGGAAGTGGAGGTCGACATTCCGGACTTCCTCTCTCTCTACGCGAAAGGAACTCGCAGTGTGGAGAGTGACGAATTCGACTTCGCGGACCAAAGGTTTACGTTCATAATCTTGACAGGGGCATGAGGAGTGAATGAAAGCATTCCTGTGTTCATCTGCAGAGATGCACAGGAAACTGAGTGCAGCGTATCGTTGGGTTTCGGTTTCAAGAAGAAGAACGGAGAAGTCGAGAACGTGGCACACATCTCGAATTTGACATTCCTGAGACACGAATTCGCTCAAGGTTTCGAGTTCCCTTCCTTCTCGAATGATGTTCTTCAGCGGCGCAGGTCCGAGCTGCTTCCGTCCGGCATGCTGACCCTCGTGTTCACGCTCGGGATGGCAGATCTGGGGAACGGAACCACAGCAACGGGTGAGTACACATGCGACTAAAGGGGTGCACACCCTATTTGGGTAAGTTGTTCTACTGAAGTGTTCGATGAACACATCTCCATGATTACAGATTATGCGCTGGTTACCCATTCTCCAAGCGGGAAGAAAAGCTTCTTTATTGCTTCAGTCCACAGTAACAAAATATTCATAAGAATTTAAAAAAAGAAAACCTCGATGGAATACTTAACTGCAAAAAACTGGATGTATCGTCCTGTTCATAGGTTTGGCACGAGCGGGATCTAGTAGGAAAATGATATATTTCTGTGTATGAATGTGCTAATGCCACTTCCGTATGGCAAAGCTCAGAATGAGCAGTCTGTATAACGAAGAACTACAATTCAACATGAAAAGAATTGAGAACTCTCAGATGCATCCTAAAAGGCATTTATATCCAATACGATCGATACAGGTGGACAAAAGGTACACCCGCTTCTTCGGTTTCAAAAAGTTCCCCATACACGTTATCAGAAATGTATGAACTAACCTTAGGAAATCTTTACGATTGTAGGGTGGCTTGAGTGGTATGTGTGATGGAAGAAGGGCGGACCTATTCTACCACCCGAAACCATCCTATTGTAAGTAAATGCCTTTAATAGTGTTAGCTTACAAAGCATTTAATAATGTTTACTCTTTACTACCATTTTTGCGCTTTTATTATATTATTTTAATAAATTAAAGTCAATTAAAAGATCTTTTTATACTGGTGATTATACAGGGGTACCAGACTGACAAACTTGCAGGGGATCTGGGGGTACAGAGTCGGTTCAGAATCCCATAGCAGTGCGGGGTCGGGAACGTCGTCTTCAAGCAGCTGTTAATAATCGCTTTGAAAGAAGTGTTGAAGTATGCGTCTAATTTCTTAACCATATTTCATAAACAATGGGCTTTCCTCAGACAATTTCATAAATGTAATGAAAGAAACTTTTGAAATAACAATTTTCGTTGTAAGAGAGAGGATTCGTTTTTGAAAAACCATGATCGAAAAGTTTACTATCACTTGAAAACTTCTTCCAAAGTGATTATTAACAGGTACATGAAAACAACGTTTCTGACCCCGCATTGCTACGTGAGACTGAACCGTCTCTGTATCCTCTACAACCCTTGCAAATTTGTCAGTCTGGTAACGAATCACCCTACATAATGGCTATGTTCCCGCCCTTCGCACAAAGAAAGCAACTATGTTTTAAATTAAAAAATACCGAATTTTATTTTATTCATTGCAACCATTTTAACGTAATCCGCAAACGAAAATTGACATGATTTCTGCAAATCTCAAAAATTGTTTATAAAAATAAAGTCTGACTATTTGCATTGGTTCAGTGACCCCTAAACATGACACTAAATTTCATTTCATTTCACTGCAGCCATATATATGTGATGGGCAAATATTCATCCACATTTCGAATAAATTTTCTCAATATATTGTAACAGAAAACCATGCTTGTTTCCTGGGTTCGTCGTTCTAATGTCCAGTGGGTGTAGAAAGTTCTAGTAAAGAGTCCACTTGTCAGGATGGAACACGAACTTTATTTTATTGCTTCTAGAATTTCGTCGAACCATCAGCTGTACAAAATTCACAAGCACAATCAGACAGTAATGCGCTTAAAGCAGTTCGCCAAGTACAGAAGCTTTCACAAATGCTGTATTTCTCTCATAAAATAAAACACTTCCACCGACGAAAAGTTCAGTGCACAGCGATTGAAATGAAAATCCTTCTTTACTTAAAAATTCGTAAAAAATCTCCTAATTTATATTTTTCTCTGGTTTTTCTTTTAAAAGAGGGCGAAATGTATTCCGTCATTTGACAAAATATAAAAAAGTTATGACAGATACAATTCAAGATGCAGCAATTTTAAAAATATTTTACGAAAGTCAGCGTCAAATTTAATTTTATTTGAAAAATTCCCAAAAATCTGAAAATTATGCTACACAGTCCGAACAAATAATTTTTAAAAGAAAACTTTCTTCTCTATCCGATGATGTAAATTTCGATTTTTTTGCGAGTGTAATTACCGCGTTATTAAGTATTAAGCGAGAAAATGGCTAAAAATAGGACAAAACATAAAATGAAAACATTTTCTAATTTGAATTTCGAAAACATCGCTCTGAGCGTGTTAGGATCTGTAATAGTGAAGCCGTATGCAAAATTCGGTAGGTCTGCGACTCACCGTCTCTGTGCAATGCGATCTATGAGACGTGCGCAAAAAGATCGTGTCACAAACTTGTCTATCAAACTACATAAGTTGACATGACGAATGTTTACTCGTCGGATTTTCATTATATAAGATGATTGATTATTTATGGTCTTAACTGAATGTTGTTAGGTTAGCAAAAGACCATCATAGCCAGTGGATTTTTTGATTCTCTTCCAACCCCGTCTACCAATCTACTGATAGTTTTTGAAAGCCTCCCCCTCATTATCCGTGCCTTGGCCCATTCATATTTTTTATACATTAGGAAATAATCACTCGTTGTACACTTTCGAGATGGAGAACCAATCAGTGACTGAACTCACTAACATTTTTAGGTTAACCTAAAATAATAATAATAATAAAAAAGAAAACCATCAGCGAGTCCGTGCACCATTTTGTGGATTTCCCTCGAAAGTGCTGCCTAAAAAATCATTGATAGGCTCGTCCATGATTGTTGGTAAAAGGCTCAAAAAGAAGGGCTTGTTATCCCTTGCTAACCTATAAAACATGTCAACATGATAAATATTCAATCGTTTATCAATTTGAACAAGTGACATTGGTGAATTGAATAGTAATGAGAATTTCCCGATTTACCATAGAACATACTTGGTTGCACGCGTGACTCAATAAATTACAAAGATTTCCAAGTGTATTCTACCAAAAAGGAGTCATCTTGCCAGTTTATTCTTTAATGTTTCGCTAAAGATCTACAGACGGAGAGGGTTTGCTTATCACATATGACTCAGTTCAATTTTGGACGTTCTTTAAAAATGGAACTCTTTTTTCCGTCATTATGGTTGATAATACCTGGCTACCGAGCCATGCTCAGTATCTAAAAATTCCTTAAGTGTAAAATAATGGATACGTAAATGCCTTGACACGTATCAATAATCTTCATGATTGCCAAAAATTTACATCGCTGTCGGATCACCCATTCATTATCAGGTAAGCTTAGGTCGGCATTCAATCTTACAATGACATATACTTTGTTTTGAAGAGGGATGCTAAATATTCGATGGACGGTGCCATCAGGGTTGAGCAAAAAGTAGTTTAACGTTAGGTGCCTCCTTTCCTTCTGTCGCAGAGAGTGTGTCAGCAAAGATCTTGGTTGATCCAATGGGGATTGTTCATGCATTCACTAACAACATCTTGATTACTTCAGAATTATATCTATCCATATTGACGACGTTCAAATTCACCATCAGAAATTTGAGTTGGTTGAACTGTCAAATGAATGAGTTCATAAAAAAATTCATCAAATCTGCTATACAATGTTCGCAACGTTGCTGTACACACCGCAATCGTTAATAGTTTCATCGTCATATACAGTGAACAAAGTCATTGTAAAGTATGTGTTCAAATTTCGGACAGACAGACAAACCGAAATCATAAACACTTTTCAACATTGTCAGTAAGTAATATAAAAACTGCTATATTGACCCAAACTGTACGAAAAACCAGTTACCATAATGAAATGTCGATTGTGCGAGATTCTATAACAACGAAAATTCATTTTTTTAATGAGTGTTCAAACTGAAGTCCTCACCACGGTCATCGCGATGGCTGAATGATGGTCATGGAGCGAAGGCCATCATCCGCTGTTGGAGCCATTGCAAAACCGTGGCCCTGCGCCCCTGCTGGAATGAAGTTTGTGCTGGAAGGCGAAAAAAAATTAGAAACGAGTCCGGACTGGCTTGTTGACAACAGATTTATTAATCCCGTACTCGACCCCCGTGCCGGGCTTTCACGGGGGTCGGGTACCACGCTACTATCAAACCAAGCGACTTATTTATAGAGTATCTTACTGTCTTATTAAGACAGTAGTTCTAAAAATTTTGTTGTTTTGGTATATACATACCACCACTAACTGTGTCAGACACTTAAAATTTTTAGGATGTCTCTCCACAAGCTATATTAGACACTACAATAAACGATAAACTTCTACCAGTTAAGAACTTTCAGAATTTTTTTTTTATCGTAACATGTTGATGTTCTTGTACTGTAACATTAAAAAGCATACACTGTATAACTAAGAGGGGAGGGGGATAGTAGGTCCTAAGCTCTCTCTAAAAAGATTTTAGCTGCCTATATGAAAATTAAACTTTCTAGCGTAAGAATAAAAGATTGAGCCATAGGTGTTTGGGGTGGGGGGTGAGATGAAGCCAACCAGGTAGAAATATTCAAAAAGCTTACCAAGTTACGCCAATGGTTAAATACGTGCTGATAGACTTGATTTGATTTTGGTGATACGGCCGATTATCTACAGGAGGGATCTAGGCTGAAGGAGGGTGCCCTCCTTTGGAGACTTTCTAAGGAATCCTAACCCGTACTGATAGATTTAAATGAGAGATTTTTTATGCCAAACAATAAGATTCGCTAAAAATAATAAATAGTAATTATTAAGTTTTAAGCAATGAAATTTGTGTTTAATTATAAAAAAATTAATATTATAGAATAACTTGATTTTTTTTATTCTACTGCACCACAAGTCCAGGTTCGATTGTCGAACTAGACTTGGGTGTTATTTCGTTCCTTCATAAGACGCGACGCTTTGAAAATTATTACGTACCTCCAATATAAAATGGCCATCAATTCCAGCCTTATAGTAGTCAACGCCTGCTATAGTCAGCAAGTTCCCGCCATTAGAAAAATACATCTGATGTGGAGAACACATGACTTCCTTGCGCGTCTATTAAATCAAAAATATTTTCGGCGCACTTCATCTAAACTTATTTTGTTTAAAATGTATAAAATACTACAATAATAGTAAGGTCCAGCGATTTCAAGCCAAATAAATCGATATCACCCAAGCTTGGTTCAATTTGAAAGATTTGCTTCTGACACTTAATTTGGCAATATTTCACCAAAAGCCGACAAGCTTGCGATAGTTTTCGAGATTTTAGGGATAGCCTAAGTAGTCATTGACCACCGACTATCAATGTATTCAATGTATCCATGCACCTTCATGTATTTCAAGTCATCTGTCTGACCCTGTAAAGAAATCGTATCTTCCCACAGATCGGCAATGGTAAACCTAAAGTTTATTGCTTTTCTCCCCCTCAGTGTTCAGGGAGGGGGAGTACAGTTTCACTTAGAGGACGTTCCCTCATACTCTCTTCAGTGCTCAAGAGTCCCCTCTTGGTAACACCCCCCCCCCCCCCACCGTGCTGGAAATAAAAATAATTACTGCTTGCTTTTTGAAAGCACCTACAGAAGTGAGATGGTCGAAAGCAATAGCAAATGGATTTTCATTGTCGCAAATTTAAATTCTAATAATTTACTGAATTCTGAAGCTTTTAAAAAGGTCAATGTAGCAGTTTGATAATAATTATTATGAATACTAATACTAATAATAATATCCACTTTTAAAAAAAAATTACGAAAAAAAAATCATTTTGAATGATAAAACCACCAAATGCCGGCCTTTAAATGTAGAATATGAATAAATAATTAAAAAGTATAAATATAACTTAATGCCCTGAAGAGTTCATATAATTTTCAAATATGGGACAATAATTATGGCTAAGTGTTTTATCGGAGATTTGTTATATAAATTTTCATTTTTAACTCCACATCCTCAATTCTCCACCTGCTATCGAAATATCTAAAATTATGTTTCAAACACTTTAAAGGACTGACTTCTACTTGATAATCATAGTAAATGCCCGATTATAGAGTTAAATCTATTAAAATTACTCAAATTTTAATTTAATCAATTTACCTTTACATTTTTTAAGTATGAATAGTTGGAATTTATGTAAAAATGTATGAATTTAATAGTGTCTGATAAGATAACTAATAGCGGGTTTGTCAAAAAAAGAAAAAAGAAAGAAAGAAAGAAATTAGGGGAAAATTCTTGTCATTTTTCTTTCATAAATTTTTAAGTTTTAGAAAGAGGAACATTAAAAAAAAATTGCCCGAAACATTGATTTCTTTTCATTTTTTATTCTTGTGTTTTTTCAGAGAAAAGCATTTCATTCAATCGAAATATTTTATGCTATACTAACCTAAGGAATTCTTGAGCAACATGATTGTCGTGTTCGAAAATTTAATGTAAAGTAAATGTTTATGCATGGGTGATTTGAGAGTGAATAAATTAGATTCAATATAAAGTATAATTTACAGTTTTGTGTACCCCCCCCCCCACCACCACCACAAGTACATGTACCTAAGTCCTCAATTATGCAAATCTGGCCCTGGCGTTGGCTCAGTGTTGTATGTATGCATTCGCAGTTTTCCAGAGGAGCATTCAGACATTTGCTTAAAAAGAACTCAGATGTCAGAAAGGGAGTCTTCTCCGCAGGACCGATCCTAGCGTGAGCATGATGGTGCACAACACGTGGGCAGCCAATTTTTAATTTGTTCGTGGACGGCCGACGATCTAGAATAGGTCCTGCTTCTCCGAACAGGTTAAACTTAAGTTCAATGAGAGATTAAACTCCTTAACAACTCAGCAAATTTTGGTTCAAGAGAGAAACGACTCTTAGATTCGTCACTGCTTTTTAATGGAAGAAAAAATTGAATTGCTGAACTACTTGTATAATATGTATGAAAATAAAAATAAAGAATCCCATGTTTGCCCCCCCTCCCCCCCTGCTGTAGTATTAAAAAAATAATCTAGAATAAATAAATAAAGTATTGGTTAAAATGTATTTTAATACTATTATTTATTCAATCTTATTTCAAGGATTAGATTCTACTTACGACAGCTTGTAACTTTTCAATAAAAACTTTATTTTTTATATTTTCATTTATGTATATAAAAAACGGTGTGTGTTTTCTGTATCCCCCCCCCCCAGGAGCGCAGCCAGAAATTTTTCATGGAGGGGGGGTACGACTACTGCATCTCACATAAGTGCATACATGTGTGTGATAAGAGAGCAGGGCTGGGGAGTAGCGCGCTACTTGTAGCGAAACTACAGTAGCCGCTACTTTTTTTTGTAGTTTGTAGTGTAGCGCGCTACTTTTTTAAAAAAGTAGTGTAGCGTGTAGCGCGCTACAAAAAAACAGTAGTTTGTAGCGAATTTTGGAAGCTACTTTTGCCGTGTCATCATTTCCGGCGATTGATCCCGTGGTGCAATTTCTCTCTCTTCTGACTCCAAGCATAACTGAAACTGATGCTTGAAAGACACCCAATCTCTCCCCCGCCCCCCCCCCCCCTCATGCAGGGGACACACGCACACGAGGGGGGGGAAGGGGGTTTGCTTTGCCTGAAGCGGAAGCCTGACATTGTGCATCTTTTTTCTTTTTATCGTTCTCAGTATTATTTGTAGAATCACCAATCTGCCATAAAGAGGACAAAAAAGGAAGGAAAGAGAGGTCCGAAGTTGAACAGAGGTTATTTTGATGGGGCCTCGAGAGTCTCATTATCACACGGGCGTGTGGGCCTGTGAGCCCCTGAAAAATAAAGGCCTCGCAAATCTCTCCATTTATTGTATATTAAATTTATATATGCTGCAATAATAATTTTTATTAAGCTAAATTTCCTTTATCTATATCATAATTGTGTAACAATAAAAGGCTTCGAGACTTATTTTCTGTTCTTCTTTCTAACACAATGATAATGGTTTCTAAGACTAGATCAATAACATAGAAATTAAAGGCGTTATTGAAAATTTATGGCCATATGTACTTATCACAAAATATCCATTAGTTAGCATTTTTTAAAATATTATGATGAAGAAAAGAAAATTTTCTGGCAGGTGGAACTCAGCGCACACATACGCTAATAATACACTGCTGGCCACCCAAATTGCAACACCAAGAAAAACAAGAGATATCACAACAAAATTTATTGTGTAGATAACATGTTGACCAAGTAACAAATGATTAAATTTACAGCATTCTATGAAGCGTGGTTCCTGCCAAAATCAGTACCCAGAGTAGCCGCCGTTGTTGGAGATCACAGCTGCCACACGCCTCGGCATTGATTCAAAGAGACTTTGAATGTGTTCTTGGGGTACAGCAGACCAAGCAGCTTCCACACGTTGCCAAAGTTGATCTGGTGTGACAGCTGGGGATGAACTCTGGGTCAGTCGTTGAGCAACCATGGACCACATGTTTTCTATCGGCGAAAGATCCGGAGAGCGCGCCGGCCAGGGAAGCAATTCAATCTGGTGATTGACGAAGAACCCTTGGACAATACGTGCCACGTGTGGCCGTGCATTATCCTGCTGAAATATGGCTGTTGGCAAGCCCTGAAGGTAAGAAAGGACAACTGGCTCCAACACCTCGGAGATGTAGCGCTGGCTGGTTAAAGTACCGGCAATGCATACTAGAGGAGTGCGAGAGAGATATCCGATACCGCCCCATACCATAATACCCGGTGCAGGACCAGTGTGACGGTGCATAATGCAGCTGTTCAGCATCCTCTCTCCATGGTGTCTCCAGACTCGAATCCGACCGTCGTGGTGTTGCATACAGAAGCGTGACTCGTCAGTAAAGAGAATTTCATTCCATTCTGTCGTCCACATCCTTCTTTCATCGCACCATTGGCGGCGGAGACGTCTGTGGTTCCGCGTCAAAGGTAGACAAAGCAACGGACGTCTTGCGGACAGACCATTCTGCTGTAAACGACGTCGAATGGTACGCGCAGACACTGGATGATGCGTTACAGACTGAATCTGCTGTGATATGGTTCGTGATGTGACTGAGCGGTCCGTCACTGCCATGCGTACAATCTGCCTGTCATCACGTGACGTGGTGCACTGAGGTCGATGCGGTCGATCACGTCTGTCCGTCGTACCCTCCTGCACCCAACGATCACATATCCGCATCACAGTTGTTTGGTTTCGTCCAATACGACGACCGATTTCCCTGAAAGATAACCCACAATCTCGGTATGCCACTATCCTTCCTCTGTCAAACTCGGATACTTGATCAAAAGATGATCGTTGTTTCCTACGAGGCATAATTTATCGTTTTTTTTGAAAAAAAAGCAAGAAAAACACAATTGCTGTACTTGAAACCGTCGAAATCTCCAAGCCTTAAATAGCGCTTTGAGGTGGCGCCACAGGCGCGCTTGATGTGCGTCTGCGCTGAAATTCTAATCATTTGCATATCTCACCTCAGCTAATGCATGTTGTAAATTTCATATTATTTGCATGCTTCCTTCAGGGTGTTGCATTTACGATGGCCAGCAGTGTACAAATGGATTAAAAAAATATTAAAATCAATTTTAAATGCATAGTCTTGTTCTAAATGAGTATAAATACATGGGTAATTTTTAATTTAATTTTAGAATTATTTTGAAATGTTTCATTTTTATGCTGGGAAAATAGAAAACAATCACAAATAAGTTAAAATGTCTGTAATAGTATAGGGGCCCAAAACAACCTTTTTTTTTTGCCCCGGGGCCCCTTCTATGTCTGATCAGGGTCTGCATATTTTTGACTGCTATTGCGTGTTTGCAACATAAATCAACATAAAAATGAGTATTTTTTGCTTTCGAAAAGGAATTTTACATATCTGTAAATTGTATGCTTTTGTAACATCATTAATTTTCTTTGATCTTTTTTTTTTATTGCACCCATAAATACAGTGTAGTGTCCACTTGCCAGGATGATTGCCAATCATTCAGTGTCCAGTATTCCGTGAACTTCCTTTTAGGCGATATCCTTTCAAATCTGACATGATATATAGTCAGTCCTCGCAATTAGCGACCCCCCCCCCCCCATCCTCTCACTCACCATCTACGGAAAACTACGAAGTGTGAGAAAAACTTACGGTTTTCTCACAGAATTTTCTTGAAAGCATCGAGACCGCTTCTGGAAGAATCACCGACATTTTTAATTTTCTCTTTGCCTCCTCCTTATGATCGATGCATTGAACAACAATTTTATTTATGCTTAGTTTTACTAAGTTTATTTATATTAAGGTTTGGTCATTTTTCGATGTTATAGTGCACTTTTTTGAGTTTGGGCACTCTTTATTATCCTTGTGTCCTGGTGGTGTGTTCAACTTCCACAAGAGTAATGACAGTTCTGCAGTATTGTAGCTTTTCAAACATTAATTAATCACGTGATTATGTTCTACAACTAGGAATGTTTTTTGTCTCAAAGAAGAGTAAAAACTGATTAGTACATTTTTCGTGGAACCTGAAACTGAAAAAAAAGAAAGTAAATATCTAGAAATTGTACACTTTTTTTTTTTTTTTTTTTTTTTGACGAGTTGATAACCTTATCTTTTTTGAGTTTGTTGAAAAGGGACAAAAGGTATAAGCATATGCATCCAAGATATTATTTCAGGGGCTAAAAATATTGCTGACCTCGGTTACAGTGTTCTTCGTTTGTAGTGACAGTTTTCAGATCCGGTCCTAAGGTAGAGCGAACGGTGCGACCGCACCGGGCGCCATCTCTACCAAGGCTGTTCAGAATAATATAGCACTGTAGATGTCGGAAATGGTTTCATTTACCTGTTAATAATTGTTTAATAATAAATCTTTTAGTCAATGTACAGTAGTAATCAATCATGTTAATAGTGAATTTTAGTGAACTTTCTGTGAAAAAATAAATTATTAACAGGTACTCGAGGACGACTTATCAAACCCTACATTGTTACGTGATTCATAACCGTCTTATTTACCTTTACCACTCTTTAACTTTTTGCCAATGAGTTTCAGAGCACCATGCATATTTGACAGTCCGTATATTATTGAAGTTGAAAGCCTCATTTTAGCCCCTGAAAGCTTTTATAGCTAAATGTGTGGCGTAGCTAGGTGCAAGAGCTGATCTAGGGTACGTGGAGCCTCCCTGCAAACGTAAAGAAGCCCCGTGTTATGCTCCAGATTAAGTTTTCCTTAGTTTTTTAGTTCGAATATGGCGCTCCGATGCCTTGCTTACCGTGTCGGGCCGTCCCTGGCTACGGGGGAGCAAGGAAGGTCAACTGTACCTGGGCGCAGCATCGGCCAAGGGGCGCTAAATGGTATATGAAAGCTACCTAGTTGCATTTTTAAAAAATAGGAGGGGGCGCAGTACATCTGTCTTCAAAATCTTCAGTTGTCAGGTGGAAACGAGATTTAGTCATTTGCTGGGGGACAGAGAAACTGTTCTCTCAGCTTGTTTCCATCCCAGATTCAAACTATTCTGGATTGAGGAGGAGAGGAAGACCGAAGCCAAAAAAATGGATGGAGGAATACCTCCAGAATATGTTTCCGACAACTTCAGATATCAGTATCGAGGATCATGACTGGATGATGAGGCCCATGGATGATGACTTTTCTGGTTTTTTTAATTTCTCTTTCGCATGCACTCGAAATAGTTACGAGGAAGAACTTACAAGGTTTTTGTCAGAGCCAATCAAACCCGTATCTTCGCTCTCGGCGTACACGTATATGAAAGAAGCCTTCAAAAAAACTAACACTGGCGTGCCGTCCAGTGCATCTGTACAAAGATTGTTTCCGATTGCATCGGACGTATTTTCTCCTCGACGATCATGTTTGGCGGATAACAATTTTGGGATCCAGCTCTTGTTAAAATTTAATAAACATGTTTTTGAATAAATTTATGTGGTATTTATTTTATACTAGCATGGCAGTCTTCCATGAATATGTTGAAATTCTGCTTTCTTTCGTTAAAATTTTAAAGTGTCTATTATATTTAAATTATTAGGTTTTTGTGTAATAATTTTCAGAATTTAATACGAAAATATGAGAATTTCTATTAATAATTAATAGTTTGTAAAATCCTTAGACTTATCTCTCTCTTAGCCTTAAAATAACAATATAATTCTATAAAATTCTTTTATACCTAACACAAAGAAAAAGTTGTGTTGATGATAATAACTTTTAAAATTTCTTTAACATATATAGAGGATTTTTTTAATGCAATGTTTTAAATAGATATATCATGAATTTAATTAGTAATTGTTTTCATTATTTTATAATATGCATATCATATGTGATGTTTTCAATTAAAACAATTATACAATGTTACATGGTTCACACGGGTCATTCGTCATAAATCACTAATTTGGTAAGTCATGAAAAAAGGCCTTTATACTCATTAATTTTGATTTGTGCTCAAGAAACTAGAATGTTTGTACAACATGAAAGGGGTCTCAAAACGGGCCTTTTTTTCCCGTTCAGACATCCATTTTATTATATTTTTAAAAACTTTTTTAGTTCTCATGATTTTTCTCATGCTTTCAGAGCTCACTTTCCCAATTTATTTTTATCATAGAGGTATTAAAACTTAATTAGTTTCAGCAATACTTCAATAATTAGCAGTAGTTGCCAGTAGCGTATATATAGGCTAGGCTTCCATTTCGGGGGGAGGGGGACGATTCGGTATTTTAAACTTTATTGTTCTAAAGTTAAAAGAAATGTTTCAAAATAGCTCCTTTTTAATAATTGCTTTACATTTTCGGAGGGGGCCCGCCTCCCCCTGCTCAAATACTCACCTGGTAGTTGTTTATTAGAGCAATAGTTTTTTTCTAATTAAAGGCGAAAAGGTGCCCGGGGTCTTCCGTGCGTCCACCAAATCTGCGGCGCTCAACGCTACAAGGAAACCACCTTTCGTTCTTTGGACGCGAGAGACACCCGCTGAGGTCATTAATCACGCTGGACGCGAGTAGAAAACCAAGGCTTTAGATATCGATAGTTTTCTCTAATTAGGATATAAATATCCTTAAATATGAATGTAATGCAAATTGAATCTGTTAGCAAAATTTGTCTCCTAAAAGTAGCGAAAAAGTAGCGACTACATTTCAAAAGTAGTGTAGCTAACTACATTTGTCAAAAAGTAGTTGTAGTTGTAGTTAACTACATTTTTCGAAAAGTAGCGGTAGTTGTAGCGCGCTACAAAAAAAAAGTAGTTTTTCCCACCACTGTAAGAGAGTGAAAAATATACATTTTGTATGGCAAAAAATTCCTCATGGGGCAGGGTTATGAGGAACAGTCAAGATCCGGGGGGGGGGGGTTACCCCCCCCTCTAACTATAAATTTCAGATTTAAAATATACATATTTTTGCGATTTATTTTGAAGAATAAGTTAAGATAAATATTGTGATCATTTCGCCATTCAGTATTCAGTAACATTTTTTTCATTGACTGACAAAACTCAAACAGTTAGCAGAGATCTACGTGAAACTAATATTTATAGTTAAAACACATATTTCAGTATTTGTAGTTTTTAATTTGTATGCAAAAATAAAACATTTCATAAGCGTTCCAACTATTTTCCCCCTTTCCTAATCCTGGAAAATATTACAGCTTGATGCTGGACTGTTCTTTGAAGTGACAACCAAAAGAAATCATAAACAGACTTTCATTCCTGCGAATTAAATATCTTATAATTTGCTGTAACAGAGATTTGGGAAATTCTGAAGATTTAAAAAACGTCAATAACAGCACAGTTAATAATAATAATTACTATTATTAATAATAAATTTTTATTTAACAATTATTAATAATATTAAATTTTTAAAAAAAAAGGAACTAAAAAGCCCAAAACATAGTTCTTCTCGAATAGTAATAGGATGCCCGTAGCCCAGACCTTAAGTTTAGAATAAGAATAAATTATTGATAAAATACGTATAAATATTTAGTGCACTGAAGGATTCAAAAAAATTTCAAGCAGATGGCAATAAATATAGCTAATTGTTTTATCGGAGCTGTGCCATTTCTTTCCTTTCCAAAATTATTTTTAATCTTGAACTCGGGTTTAACCTGTTATGTGTTGTCTCATATTGAAATAACGTACACTTCCCCTTCTGTGACAAGCGTTTCTTCCAAGATGGATTTTTGAATACCTCGCTAGTGTCCGGAGTAGTGCTAAGGCTATCTCTGGGTTCCAGGTAAGCAAAGGGCTTTCAAATTTCCCTTATTTTCAATTGTTTTTTCTTCCTGAGCACGCACTTTAAATTGCAATTATCGAACTTTAAAATAGTGAAAAAAGATTTTTAAAATGCAATATTAAACAGAAAAAAGGAAAAAAAAAGTACTTTCTACAGCATTCTAAACATGCGATAGTAAGTAAGATGCTTCTAGCCTTTTTAAATATTTCTTCTAAACACAATTTTTAATTATTACTACTGATAAAAGAATGCTTATTATACTGTTGCTAGTCACTTCAATAATAATTGGAATTCATTGCAAAATACTGCACTTCAAATCTGTGGACACACGACTTTCACAATGACACTGGTTAAAGAAATTTATGAGTTGCTGTTTTTCTCCCGCTTTTTGCATTTTCCTCTTTAGAGCGGGGGCCATCCTCATGATATTTTCTGAGAGTCTAGATCTGCAGGGTCACGGACTGATCCTTCTTGAAAGGGGGGGGGGGGGTGAAATGGTTGGTGATCTTTTGGCGTGCCGATGTGTGGGAAGTATTCTAAAGAAATTACACAGTCGATTGCAATCAAAAAAGAGATGCACAGTTAAATGCTAAAATAGTTCTAAATACAAAATTTCTAAATTCTGCAGTTAAAAGTTTTAGAGTTATGCGAAATATAAAATAATTTTTGGTGCAAAATTTGGCGAGATTTTGGGCATAAACCAGATGTTCCCAAACTGTATTCCGCGGCACCCTTGGGTGACGTGAGCGTATGCCAGGGGTGCTGTGCAGATCATCAAGAAAAGTCTAACATTTCGTGGAGTATAATCAAAAAGTTTTCTCTGAACCGATACCCCACAAAAAAGTTACTGAAGCGGATGATTTTGAATCATAGATACACACACACCTGCGTGTGTCTAAATTTGACAGCCCCCTCAGAAAATTACAAGATTCCCGCCCCTAAAAAAATGGTCTAACTACGGGCCTGAGTTCCACTGATGTGATTGCTTGCTACTGAATATTTTTCTTCTTTTCCTCCACTCTCCAGGTGACAGCGTTTCCTGTTCGCTGCCTACAGGGACGCATCCAGGACCTATCCCGAGCGCAGAGTTCCAGCAAGAAGGCGCCGCCCTGTCTCCCACCACAAGGATTCTGACCGACGGACTGCTGGAAGTGGAGCTTAAAATTCCAGACTTCCTCTCTCTCTACGCAAAAGGAGAGGACGAAGTGGAGAGTGACGAATTCTTTGGTGATAAGTTTAGATTGAAAGTGTTAACTGGGAATGAAAGTTCTCTATGCATTACGAGATTTGAATGTGAATCTGAGTGCAACTTAGTTTTGGGGTTCGGCATCAAGAAGAAGAACGGACAAGTCGAGAACGTGGCACACATCTGGAATTTGACAGTCCTGAGACACGAATTCAGTCGAAGTTTCAAGTTCCCTTCCTTCTCGAGAGATGTTCTTGAGCGGCGCAGGTCCGAGCTGCTTCCGTCCGGCGTGCTGACACTCGTGTTCACGTTCCGGAAGGGAGATCTGGAGACCAGAACCACAGCAATGGGTGAGTACACATGCAACCATAACTGATCGTGAGGGATGCACACCCTAGTTGGGGAGGTCGTTCTGCGGAAGCACCCCCCTTCGAGCAGATCTCCATGATTATAGATTGTATACTGGGTACCCAATTTGCACACGGGAAGAAAATATTTTAATTTTCTTCTGCAACATGCAGTCCACGGTAATGAAAAATATTTCTAAGGAATTAAAAAAGAAATAAAATTAAAACCTCCATTTAATATTTAACTGCTAAAAATTGAATGCCATTTTATTAGGTTTGGTATGTGCGAGATGCATAAGAAAATGATGTACATTTGTGTGTTAAGGAAACTTTCCGATTGCAAAGCTGTGAAAAAGCAGTCCAAGATGCAGGGGACAGTTAAACAATTTCTCCGGTCAACTTTTGAAATTTTGAATTTTGTTGGCGTCATTTGGTTCAAAGACTGACTTTTATTCAGCATCAAATTTCCATTCAGTAGCATAGAATAATAGCACAGAAAAATTATATTTGTCGTCACTGTGTTACATCATTAAATTATATTAGGCCATAAAATAATTAAAATCTTTGTAAAATAACATTCCAAAGGTAGGTATCTCCAATACCATCGATTCGGTTTACAAAAGGCCCAACCTTCTTCAGTCTCGAAAAGTTCAACCATCCATCTGAAAAAGGATGAGCCTTTTGCACCTCCGAAGCCTTTGCAGTGTCATTTTGCAAAGCTTATGTTAATTCTTAGTACTTTTTCCATTCTTTCTTCTTTTTTTTTCGTACTGAATCGTACTTTCATTAATTTTTTTATTTTATTTTATTTTTTTTATTTTTTTTTCTCGTACTGATTCAAATAGCACTGGGGTGCTATTTTGCTCAGTATAAGAAATTTGTCTACGTGATCTTGGCGAAAAGTTTTGTAGATATGAACTGCCATGGTCAAGATATTTTCAAATGCGTTTGCCAGATAAGTTGGAGATGGGGGGGGATGTTAATAAAATGTTGAAAGTCACACAAGATTTGCAATTTTTGATAATTGATCGCTAAATTTGGTGCCAAAATGCAACAATTTATTATAAATATATTTCGAGTATAGTTAGAATATGCCTGGCGAATACTGTAAAATAGTTTTAGTAGGTGCCGAAGAAGTGTAGTTTTATGGAACAGAACACAACACAATGCGGTACACTCATAGATTATGATACACTTTCCAAATGGTTTTATAAAGGTGAAGTATAGTTTGACTATGCCTGGCAAAAATTGTTAAACTTATTTTGGCAGGCGAGTTTAATATATATTTCTATTCTGAAGAAGTTTTTATGGAACAAGGAAGGAAATCACGGTACACTGAAGGATTGTGATGCCCATTCTAAACAGTATTTAAAATGTCTATGCAATATAGTTGGAATATGCCTATAGTTCGAATATGCCAGGCGAAGATTCTAAAACAGTTTCAGTAGGCGATTTTAAGATAGATTTTGATTCCAAACATGTGTTTTATGGTTCAAGAAAGAGTTGCTTCCTATTTTAACGCACCCTACTCTCGCCAACCTAAAAATTCCCCACACTTTGGCGAGATTTGCAGTCATGGGTCTCTAGGAATTATGCACAAGTTACAATGCTCCCAAAAGAACTAGATGAAAACTAGCGATAAGCGCACAAGTTAAGGAATTTGAAGACACTTAAATATTAAAACAACATTAATTGGCAATGCAAAATAAATAAAAATGTAACGGAATGTTGTACTTATATGTTGTTTCAAATCGTTAATTCTAAATTACAATTGCCACATAAATATAAAAAGTAGTCATGGTAACTGCATATGTTTAACTATCGTCACCTTGGCGAGAGTGAGGGCGTTAAAGTAGGAATCAACCCAAGAAAGGCAAACATGGCACACTCATGGATTATGATGCATCTGCGAAACACTATTTAAAACGGTGAAGTATAGTTGGAATATACTTCGGGGAGATTGTAAAATAGTTATAGCAAGCAATTTTAACATACATTTCGATTCCAAAGATGGGTTTTATGAAACAAGGTAGAAAAATACGGCTCACTCAATATTAATGCTGCTACACTTTCCAACTTAATGGAATAAGGAAGAAAAATATTGATGGCGCATAATTTATGATACGCTTTCAATATACAGTAGAAGACCCAAAATCCGCCGATCTGAAATCCGCAAGGCTCTAAAATCCGCACTGTCTGTTCAATGTAAACAATGAAATGTGCCCTGCCAAATGCAAATTCAGAAAACTACAGTATAACCACAAAGTAAAACTAAATAAGCTATTCCCACTTGAAAAAAAATTTTTAGGAGTCTGTGAGCTCCAATCTTAACTTTGATAACTTTCAAATGACTGACAGTGACATAATTGTCACTGAATTAGGATCACATGACGCAGATTCTGACACAGTAACAAGTGAGGATGATCAAAAAGTTGATAAATTAACGTTTAATGAAGGTTAGGCTGTTAGAAAGAAATATCTCAGATTTGTAGAGCGACAAAGCTGAGTTACAAACAGGAAATAATAGGGGAAAAACTACAATTAGAACATCCCAAAGTCCTAAACTGTTGAATACACATGTTTAAATAAGTTGTACTATAATCCTCATAATTTTGTATATTGCATTAATCCTCTGTATTTCTATATCATGATTCTAATTATAAGTAACATGAGTTGTTTCCCTTGATCTCTATTGTATATTTTTTTCTATTATTTTCTCAGGAGGGTGGAAATAGAATAAATTTCCTATTATGACCCAAAATCTGCAAAATTCTAAAATCTGCACAAGGTCTGGAACCAAGCTGTGCAAATTTTGGATCTTCTACTGTATAGCACTTTAGTACATACTTAAAATCTGAAAGTGTTTCCTATTTTCTTCTTCTTTTCTTCTTGTTCTTTCTTTTTTTTTAGCGTACTTGTTATATAACAATAAATTGGTGCATTAAAAAAATATATAATTGGTATGTTCCCGTTCTTTGCTTAAAGAAAATAGCAACCTTATTTTATTGAAAAAAAAAAGTATACCAAATTAGATTTCAATGAATGCAGCCATTTTAACGCAATGCAGATATGAAAATATACGCAATTCTTTTTGCATATCTCAAAAACCATTTAAATTCAAGAATAAAGTCTGACTATATTCTTTAGTTGAGTGGCCACTTAACATGTTACTAAGTTTCATCTCATTTCATTGCAGCCGTTTCGCGTCATGTGCAAAGAATCCTCCACATTTCAAATACGTTTTCGCAATAACTGAAAATCCTTAAAAATAAGTGAACATCTGTTCTTAAAGTTGAGCAATCAATTATCATACTATTAAATTGCAATCCAGTCCCGCAGTGCCCTAGTCCCTAAACTCCGTTCCAATAAAGACACTGGCCAGCAGAAGATCAGGAGTTGTGGATTTTCAAGGAAGAGAGGACCAGAGAACAAATCAGTGGCCAAATCCTCAGATATGTTTGGGTTAACCTAAAAAAAGAAAAACATGAGAGAGACTGGACACCTCACCTCCTTCCCCCCCCCCCCTTCAAAAGTACTACCTTAAAACATGAACTGATTTGCCCACCGCTGTTGGTAAGAAATTTAAAAGGTTACTCTAGGTCCTTTTTAAACCTAAAAAAGTGTTGTGGAATTAGAAGTTGATTTTATTAATGAATTAATCATTACTTTGTTAAAAGCAATAAATTTAAGTATCAAAAAGTCAATAACAAATTGCGGCTGATCCGATGTAAATGTACCAACTAAACCTTATATTAGATACTGAGTCACAATAAGTAAAATAACAACCTAATCGTCAAATCAGCAATACCCTAACACGCCATGACTATTTGGCATTGGAGAAAGTTTTTTTTTATTTTACAACCCTTAACAACGACTCCGGCTTTAAAGACTTACGGAAAAGTTGTTCAATCAAAAATTTGCTCTGATTTTACATTAGTATGATAACCTCATAAAGCCTTTATCAGAGGACAGCTCTGCACGCGTCGAACACTTTCGCACTTGAGTTTATCCTTCTGTGAGGGGAAGAACTTTGTTTCTCTTGAATACAGACTTTTCCGAGTGTGCTGAATTTTTTCGGCATGTGTGGTGTGAAAAGCGAAAATCAGACCAATCAAATCTCTAGACGATGTTCCCCCTCTTTCAAGATTTCTGCCCCTTCTAGTGTTTTTAGAGTGTAGAGCTAAAAATAGATTTTATTTAGGAAATAACTCTAAAATTCGCCCATAAAACATTCAAATCTCAAATTACTCTAATGCAAGTCAAAAACGCAGATTAATCCACACAAAACATGCCGTATACAAATTTAAAATTTGTAATTTTTTTTAATTGTAACAGAATTTTTCTTAATGTAATCTTTTTTTCTGACCTTATTTTGAACATTTTTTTCAATTTACATTGCCATTTATCTCTAAAGAATTAAAGTATGTTGCCTTTACCACCTTTTTAGGACTCTGTATATACCCGAATTTATACAGTGCAATGTGCGAAACACTTTACTGGAATTTTTCTCTTTCCCCAGGCCTCAAGAAGCTGTCTGATGATCTGAGCGAACTGATGCAGAGTGGTGAGGAAAGCGACTTGACTGTCAGCGTTCAGGGTGAGAAGTTCAATCTCCACCGGAACATACTCGAAGCCCGTTCACCCGTCTTCAGATGCATGTTGAAGCACGAAATGGCAGAAAAGATATCAGGGGTCGTCTCCATCTACGATTGTGAGCCAGCTGCGTTCCGTGCATTCGTCCGCTACCTGTACAGCGGGAAGCTAGACAAGCTGTGCACAGACGTAGTCCTCGGAGTGTACACGCTGGCAGACAAATATCAAGTGGAAGAGCTCAAGTCTGCCTGCTTTGATTTCATCCAGAGTACACTATCGGTGGAGACTTTCTGTGACGTTTTGAGTCTCGCCTTTACGCATGACCTTGAAGACTTGCTGAACCAGGCTGTGGACTTCTTCTCCCGGAATAAGACTGGCATAATGCAGACGGCAGTGTGGAAGAACTTTTTGAAAGATCGCCCCATCCCAGCCAATGAACTGCTCAAAAAAGCTTTACAGAAAACGGAAGAGAAAGTAGGAAATAAGTGTAAAAGAAAGAAGCGTAGGAAATAAGCGTATAGATTAGAATCATTATGAAGATTTGAACCTTCTTGCTGGCCATCTTGCCTAAATGACTAAATTATTCAGATGCTCTCTAGCGGTGTTCAATCAAGTTTGGAATTCTTTCAAGTGTGCAGCATTGTTGCCAGTGTTACTGGGTACAAACAAAGCATCCCGATGTTCTATCTAGATCTTGACCGTTCTTTCAATCACACCTAGGGGTTAACAAAGAAAAGTTGATGCTCAAATAGATGACAGAAGTGTGCCGAGTGCAAACAACAAATGAAATAAATGTATGATTTCCCTGTGAAAAGGCAGACTGACCACTTAGGTAAGACATACGGACTAATTTCAGAAGGGAGGAATAGTCATTGCAAACTGAAAGACAGACTTTCAAAGTACCATCAGAACCTCAGATTGTAGGTCATAGTGAGTGTATGTCTCGTCAACTAATCGAGCTGCGACTATAAGTATTGTGAGCCAGGGAAAGGCTGTTTCCCATAATTAGTACTTTTATGTTAAAATGTAAATAGTTAATTGTATTAATTTAGAAGTATTCTTGAGAAATTTTTTAAAAAGTACTTCCGCAAGTTAAAATCTGAAGTGCTGACAAAAACCTGTTAGACAGAAAAGGCGTTAAAGGTGTGGCTGACTGGTAGCGATGCTGGAATGTAGAATCAACTTTTTTTTTTTTTGTTGTTATTTTGTTCGTGTTCTTTAGTTTGGTTCCTTTTCAAAATTTCATTTCTTTTTTTCATCAAACTCGTTTTTTAAAGTATTTTGAGTTGTTTTACATTTAAATTGCTATGTTTTATAAACTTCATTGTTATATTGTTCTTATATTATTATTATTTATTATATCTTAGTCCTTCATGAGTATTTGAAGGCTCTAAACTTTGTCAGTAAGCTGCTCTTGAAGGTACTGTATTGTAAGAAAGAATGGCAATTAGAAACTTAGTTAACAACGATAATGTGTTATTTGTAACACTCGGTATTGGAAAAGCCCAGCATACAGGCATTGAAAAAGATGGTTGTTACAATTATAACGTGTGTTGTACGTACAAGTTGCATATTTGATTTGTATTAACAGTTGCATTTAAAAAAATTTAAAGAAAATGTGTACGGTTCATCTAAAAAACATCAAAATTTAAATTTTTGCTACCCATTTTAGCAAAATTTTTTTATTTAATATTTTTTGTACAATCTGCTCTCCTTGGCCAGAATACCACGATCCATATCATGATTCAAAGCCAGTGTGATTTCTGCTGTGTGTACTGTGACATCAGTCTTCTTGGAGTCTTTCAAGTATTTCTTCAAATCTGGAAAACTTAACAAAATGATACAATATTAATACTTCGACGGTATTTCGTCTTAAATTATGTCTGATGACTGGGTAATATTCAACGGTATTGTATTATTCAATCCTAGCTTTTGTTTTTTCAATAAAACTCAGTATATTTAGAGCACTGCATCGACTTTGTGATAAGATAATAAACTGTATTTACATAAATCTCTGCTTGAGTAGTAATTTTCCACTCTCTCATTATAATTAATAAAGTTTTCATTTATTGGTGTTTTATAATTTAGTGTCAGAAATCAACCTTTAACAGTTACACTTTAATTATTTGATAACTCTCTTTTTAACCTTTTAATACGCAGTGTTCCCACTCTGGGAACACCAAACTCTGACGTTTTGACTGTTGTCAGTCACGAAGAATAGATTTCATTTCTAAAAAAATAGTTGCGGGTAATGTACCTCCATGAGAATCCTCTACTTTTTAGCACGTCATTTCCCGTAAAAAAAAAAAAAAATGTCACGATTATTTTTAACAGCACTGACATCTGCTGAAAAATGGAAGAATGCGAGATCAGCTGGATAGATTGCCCAATGCTGAAAAAAGGGCAGCCGTTGCCATCGCTCGACTTAACTACCAGCAAGATGGTGGACGATCGAAACGTTCATCGCGTGCCACAGATCTCGAGACCCTTTTTTGATGCAGCTGGCTGTGCGGGCACAGCCTTGCTGGTAGTTAATCAAGCGATGGCAACAGCTGCCCTTTTTTCAGCATTGGGAAAGGGTTGCGCCTCAAAGGGTTAATACAATCGATAGTTTTCTTAGTTATAATGATGAGGAAGTTAAAACCTAAAGCTTATAAAAATTAAAGGGATAAATGAAAATGCACTGTTGATTGTATTTACTTTTTTAAAATTCTACCAAAAAGTATTTTTTTCACTTTCTTTAAAACATTTTTTATCCCATTTATAATTGAACATTTCCCGTTAAGTTAAAGAAAGTTTATCCCAAGAATCTTTTTATAAAAGTAATGTAGAAATTAGTGACCTACCATCTATGTTTTTCTCAAATTAAAAAAAAAAAATTGTCTTGCATATCATACACCTATCAACAAGTAATTAATTTTTTTCAAAAGTTATCAAATTTAGAAGGTCGATTGCAAATGCATAATGCTAATTACCCAAAATCTGCCACATCATTAACACAGGACAATAATTCAGCAATTACGTAACCCTATTCAATTGTTAAAATAAATTAAGTAAAAAAAAATTTAAGTTAAATAGTTTTATTGAAAATAAAGATAATGATGTAGATAATGTACTAAAAGCTAAAAAATAATTCGGTAGGTCCTATGTACCAGTCATCACACCATAATGAGGGTCTAATAAAAGAAGTGAGAATTTTTGTGCCTGTTAGGTCAGTTTCCACACTGGGACCGATCAACCAATCAAAATACACGGCTTTCTCCCCTTTTAATTAAACGAATTCATTGTCTTCAAAATTTCCGTGGGGTTAGGGAGCATTCATCAAGGAAGGGGTGTGCTTTTTGACAGGCAGGGGAATACGCAGGCCAAGTGTGATGTCAGAGCAATGGCAGCGGCACAAATAAACCTCCATCCATGTTAATTTCCCATAGGATTGAGAAATTTTAATTGTGTCTTTTTATTCCGTCCGATTTAAGGTTTTTGATACTCATATTCGGTAACGGGACGGTAATTATTCTTTGATTCATTAGCTAGAATTGTGAATTGTTTCTTGTAGGATTTGTAAATGACTAAAAAACTTGGAATTTGCTTAAGGCTACCATGGTTCAGATGTAAATAAACAAATGACATGGCGGCAGTTATGGCTGACTAACGCACGCGGTTTCATTCAAAATATTGGTTGTTTTCTTTTCTCTTTTCATAAAGTCAATTTTTGGTGTTTGCTGGCTACAGCGTATGTCACATAAGATTATTATTATTTTTTTTTTTTAATCGGGGTGGGTTTTTTACATTTGGGAGTAATTTATCGGACTTTTTCTGTTTACTTTTTATGATTAGTATGGTTAGTTTATAGTTTTTTTAAAATTCCTGGTGTGTTAATTCATAAGGTCTTATTTGCTATTGTTGATTAAATCGTTTGTGTTTTATAATTTAGCATTATTTTCTACTGCTATTCTAGGAGCCGTATTTTTGTAATTATTTACATTATCTTATCCAGAAAAGGTTGCAACTTGAACCTGCCTCCCCCCGTAATAAATCAAGTTTATAATATGACAAATTGACTTATTTTGTAAATTGAAACGCATTAATGAAAGAGTTGACCAAAAAATATTTATCTTCTCCACTTTACAAGTATTTTTCTTTTCCTTCCCTGCATATGCTACTGTTTATTAAAGCTAAGTGTTGAAAATTTGGTGGTTTTTGTTATTAGCATGTGTAAGTGTAATACTTGGTTCATAGCTTTTTTTTAATAATTATTATGATACAACCCTGATAGTAAAATTTCACTATTTATTTTTGCATCGTGTTTTATTAAAATACCGACTACTGTGCTTGGACATTGACATAAATGGGTAAGGGCTAATGTGGGCTAACCCCCATATGCAAGCTCTTTATAATGATCACTATTCCTAATGATTATCATTATATTCCATCATGATCATTAAACGGTATGCAAGCTCACAGAACGGCAATCATTTTCTTTAACGTACCCGGAAAAACTGCTGAATTTATAACGACTGGTTCAGACCGCTCATTATCCGTAGTGATCGTCAATATTTGATTGTTTACAGTGAAGAAGAGGCTGTGTACTTCGGAGATCGTGGACATTTGCAAACATTTTTACATTTGTAAGGTTCCATGGCCCCCTAACACCCCCCCCCCCCCCACACACACACACACACATAGTTATGCCACTGCTTGGGTGGCATGTCATATGTGACTTCTTTTGAGTTCTGCATGCAGTGTGTTGCTATTATTTTGCACTGTGAATTTATAAATTGTATTCCCTTCTCTGTCTGAAATTATCAGATTAGTTAGCATAAGCTGTATGTCATGCAGATACAAGGTTTATTTATTTCATATCCCCCCTGCCCTCCGAAAAATTTTTCCTGGTTGTGCTCTTGAAGTGATAGTTTACTTTTTTAGTTTACTTTAATATTGTAGTCTGTTTTTTTTTTTTTTTTTTTTTTTTTTTTTAGGAATGTGATCGATTATTTTTTTTATGCCTAATGAGTGCTTGTACAATTTTGCTGTACATTTGAAGCAGCAGCATTGTACTTGTACTTTTTCGGCTTGTAAAATAGGATGAAGTTATCTGCCCAGTTTTACAAGCTGCAAGAGTAAAAGAAATCTCTGCAGATAAGTGGTGCAGACAGATGGCAATGTGATCCCTTTGTGTGAGTATCGCGATTAATTAAAACAAATTTATAAATGTATTTTATGTATTTTTAATTAAAAAAATGAAAACATTCCAACAAGTTTTAATTTCTTAAATGTCCCTTAGAGAAATGCTAAAAACAATGATCTCTATTGTCCAATTGCAATGACATACATGCATAGTCGTCAATCAGTGTTCATCCTCAGGACCTGATTAACACTTTCTGATACTATAGGTTTGCTGTTATTTCGCGTCCCCCCCCCCCTCCCACCTATTCCTAACCCATTCCACAAGTATAAATAATAAATATTGTAGTTTTGAGGTTCCTAGACTTTTTTTTACTGTAGTCTGTAGTCTTTTTGTCTACTGTAGTCTTTTTGTAGTCTGTTTTTTTTTTTTTTTTTTTTTTAGGAATGTGATCGATTATTTTTTTTATGCCTAATGAGTGCTTGTACAATTTTAGGATACAATTTAAGGCCCGGGCCTTATGGGCCTATTCGGTAATCAGGTTCTGTTCATCCTAGGTGTTTTTCGAAGGGCGCTGCGCCCTGCCCGCCCTTTAAAGCAAAAAGCCTGCCCTACTTGCACTTTGAAAAAAAAAAATCGCCACTGTTTAGCCACTCAAAAACAGCAACCTGCCTGCTGCTCTTCTTGCCCCAATTTCATTCATAGTCTCATCCTCTCCTCTCTGTTTACATTTATTGCATTGCAGCATCCCTTTCCTTTTGGTTGACATTAGTCAGCACCTTACAGATTCTTATATTCGTATAGTGCCTCTTTATACTCTGACATGCCTAGGGATGGACGCGCGACGAGAATCGGGGCTGTCTCATCTCGTCTCGCAGTGGTAAACCTCTGTCTCGTCTCGCAGTGGTAAACCTCTGTCTCGTCTCGCAAAGAAATTGCTATCTCGTTTCGCGCGAGACGCGAGACGTCTCGCGAGTCTCGCAAAATTAAGGACTGCGATTTCGTTACCATTTTTTACTAACTTATTATTGGGATTTTATTGAAATAACAATTACTTACATATAGCCACATTAGTAGATATATTAATAATTATATCAGCATATATCGGCATTTGAAGTAAAAGAAATTCAGCTTTAATCCGTATATATAATGTCCCACCGAAAATATAGTATTTATTTTTATTTATTTACTAGCTGCGTGCCCGTTCTTCGCATTGTAGTAAACGAAAATTTTCCTAACATGTGTAATTTCAATTAATTCCAGTGATGTGGAATCTAAAATAAAAGCAAAATTATTTGACTCTTGATGTAAAGTTTGCGTCATGAGTATTAACCTGGCATCATTGCAATATAATGACTCAAAAAACTACGTCAGTGTCATTCGCTATCAGAAAAGTGAAAAGCATGGCGGTTTGCAGAGAACTCCCGACTTTCAAAATGTGTTATTTCTACATCATACTCTTCAAGTTGTAGCATTAAATACCTCAGACACTACATGAAATGGACAACCGTTTGTTTTAAAATAGCTGCTCACCCGCTCTTCATACGGGAAGAAGCGAATATTTTAGTAAAATCATATCTGCAAAACAGATTTTTTTTTTTTTTAAGTTAAGTAATCTCCTCTGTTGAAATTACTGAGGGATATATTAACGCAAATTAGAATTACTTATCGTTCAGTTGGTGATAAGATAACCCTTGAAAAAGGATAAACAGAAAACTTTTAATTTCATGAAGTATTTATTAATGTGGTATATTGTGATTTATTCATATTATCCTTACAAATCTACTAATACTACCTATTACGCATATTAATACTATCTATTTTCGCTTCTTCCTTTTTAAGGCTCGATTTCAAGAAACATTATTTGGCACAAATAGGTCCTTTTTATTCTATGGCGATTCTTTGCAATTTAAGCATTAGCATAAGGAATAATCATTTCACATAATGTTTGCTATTAAGAAAGCTCTCCATATATATTTAATTTATGCATAGTTTTGTAAGATTGGGGTATTTAGCACCACAAAACATTTCATCCACCGTGGACCACGGTGGATGAAATGTTTTGTGGTGGATGAAATATTTGTCACCACGGTCCGTGGTGACACATATTCAAAGCGGTGCCAATTTAAATAGCCATATATCCACTATAGCGGTATTTTATAAATCCTCCATGGTTCTGTTTCCTGAAAACATCAAACTTTGTAATCTCAAGGAGCTATTTAGAATCGCTATAATTGTGTCAGGACGTTAGAGTTGCAGAGTTTACAAATTTCAAGCATTTCTTAAAATTTATGACGTCACTGTTTAACTGCCGTATAAGATACCCCGGTTCGTTGAGCAAGTTAATTTGGATATTTTGACCAGTATTATCATTAAGATAGCGGTTTACAGATAAATAATTTTGAAAACTGGTGTGATTATTAGTAGCATAAAATTTTAATCTTATTTTTTTTTTAAATCGTACAGAACAATTTAAACAAACCTCTAATTGAAATATGCGCTTCTTTCAACATCCACCCACGAAGTAAAGCAAAAGCAGATGACGTGTTAAATTTATACCACTAAGTTTATATTTAGGTATGAAACACCGTAGTCATAAAATTCCACTTACCGCTGAAAAATCCTTTAAAATATATAAAACGTTCACAGATGTTAATAGCAGGGCCGTTGCGCTATGGACGGCTCAGCTCCCCCCCTCTAGAAAAATATGAGCCACCTCACCCAGGCCAAAGAGCACAGTCATCGAGGAACATTTTTTGAAAAAAATTATAAAGATATGCAAATTTCTTAATTTTTGTTTCTGTACTTAAAAGCAAACATTTTATGTTTTATGTTCTTTAAAGAGTATTGGAAAATCAATTATTTCTTTTCCTTAGAAATAAGAAAAATCGTATTGCCTGAAGAGGAAATTACAAACTTCGCAACAAGGCCGTAGCGCTGGGGCGCTATGGACGGATCAGACCCCCTGGAAAGATCTGAGCCCCCTCCCCCCCAAAGAACGCAGGCATCGAGGAACGATTTTTGAAGAAAATGTTCCTCGATAAGTGTTAAAAAATATACATCTTTCTTAAAAGAGATGTAATTTTTAAAAATTTTTGTTCCTGTTTGTAAAAGCAAACATTTCATGATCTTTAAGGGGACAAGTGACGTTAAATATTCAAAACTTTCCATTTTAAATTTTACTTGTAATCGTATGTATAGTTGTTTCACACAAAATCATAGTTGTCTTTCATAATAGTTTGCATCTATATTGAAACTAAAACTAAAAAATAATAATAATTTTTAAAATGAAAATTGATATTTTTCAGAAAAAAATACGTCTTCCATTTTTTTTATTTAAAATATCCCATGTGCATTCAAAATTAATAAAAAGCGACATATTTTTTTTTTAATATACACTTGCAATATATGTATGAACATATCTGTGCATTCATTTTTATGTGTGACAAAGGCAGGCGCGTAGCCAGGAAAATTTTGGGGGGGGGGAGATATGAACTTATATGTGTATAAATAGACGGAATTTCATCACTAATCCAAAAATTTCGGGGGGGGATATATCCGGATATCCCCCCCCCTGGCTACGCCCCTGGACAAAGGTAAGCTTTATATAAAAAATAAATTCATGTGAGATGAAGCTTTTTTTTTTTGTTTGTTTCAAATTCCATCCTATTGTTACATTTAAATTCCTATATCTCTATTAAATAACCTTTGTTTGAAATTTTAATGTACAATTATGTTCATACATGCATTACAAGTTTACTATAAAAAAAAAATTACAGCTTTTTATTAAATTGGAATGCACATGAGATATTTTGAAAAAAATATTTATGGCCCATTTTTTCTTAAAGATATTACCATAATTTTTAAAAAAAGATTTAATTTTTTATTTTTAGTATTAATGTAAATGCAAACCTTTGTTTTAAACAACTGTACGTATACTTTGAGACTAAAAATTAAGAAATGATAGTTTTCAATTTTAAAGTCCCTTTGTCCCCTTAAAAAGTTTTAGAAAAGCAATTATTTCTTTTCTTTTATGATAAGAAAAATCGTATTTCCTGAAAAGGAAATTGCAAACAGCAAGCTCTTGAAACATCGTAAATTTTCTTCATTGATCTCTTTATTGGGGCGAATGCAGTGAAAACATCTTGTTAAAAAAGGGTGTGTGGGTGGTCCTAATTTTCTCGGAAGCAGCCACTGTCCCGTTTCTACAATTAACGATCACCCCATGCGTCGCCCCTCTATCAGTAAAAAGGAAGCGTGAAGAAAACTTACGGTTTTCTGGAATGTATGGAGAAAACGTGCTAGCAATTAAGTTTCATCCTTTAAAAATGAACGACTATACAATACTAATCGCTTTACATGTGTGTTACTGCAAAGCCCATCAGTCTTTCGAACTTTACTACAAGGGGTGGTGATATTGTTCTGTGTAAAATGCCGCTTTTAGAGGTATATACCAAGACTGGAGATTTTCGCCGATACTCTTTCACACACACGAGTTTTCCAGGAAATGGATAATGACATCTGCCCAGAACCGAATCAGCAACAACGTCTTTATCCATTCTTTTACTGAAAGTCTTTTTCTCCCTAGGGTTGAGTGAAGATGACAGAGATAATGGGCATTGGAAAGTTAGTCAGAATGGAAATTTTCAAGCAAAGCAGCAGTTGTTTTTTGTCAAGCAGCAGTAAATGACTCTTTTTAAATGGTGTTTTAGTTTTTGAAGCTGCAGAATAGCAATACTAACTGTCAAATTATATGATTTATAAAATATTTTGAAATTCCCCCCCCCTTAATTTTTTTGACACGATAAGAAGTATAAAGCTAATTTTGATGTGGATTATTGGATTGTGGATTGTGGATTTTGATGCTAATTTTGATGGGTGCTAATTTTGTGCCCCTATGAATCCGGGGCGCTGGTGCCTTGCATCCACAGCACAACCCTTGTGGACGGCCCTGTAGCACGTTTTCTTGTCATCTGGCTAATTAACTAAACAAGCATACGCAACGCAGAGTCAAAACCAGGGTCGGACTGGCCAGGGTGTCCGACTGCCTGCAGACTGCCCACCCTTTGTCGGGGCCCCACACTCACACAGAAAAAAGAAAGAAAACAGATTTTCGAAGACAACAAATGAAAAACTGAAATTCGGTTTTTAAAGTAAAAAGACGTCGAATGTTGTTAAGTCTATGGTTTTTCAAAAACTAATCCCTCTTTCACTGATTGCACTTGATAAAAATTGTTATTTCAGAATTGTTTCTTTCATTACATCTATGAAATTGTCTGAGGAAAGCCATTGTTTATGAAACTTGGTTAAGAAATGAGGCGCACACTTCAACACTTCTTCCAAAGGTATTATTAAAAGGCACATGAAGATGACGTTTCCGCCCATATATTACTATGTTTTTCTGAACCGTCTCTGCACCCCTTACACCCCTCCAAGTTCGGCAGTCTAGTAGAGAATCACCCTGTATATATATAACTAATAAGTAAAACACAAAATATTCTGCAAATATGACATACCCCGCATGAAAAAATATATAACAGCAGAAGCAAGAATTACAAACCACAAGTGGAAAAAAAAAATAGATGCTGAGCCAAATGAGAATGGAACGGGAATTATAACCACTGGCACCATCGTCAGGAGCCATAACCAGTAGATTATAATTAAAGACAGACAAAATAGTAGGATTTCGGTTGTGTGGCATATCAAAAGAGATATTCACTCCACACGTTTTAGGCTCTATCGTACTATAAATAAGGAAAAAAGGAAAACAATAAGATATCAAAATAATTGAAAAAGCGCTGAAAAATCGACATACCAATCTGGAGTGATAGAAAGCACATGGAAGTCCAGCATATCTATGCATATGTATATATAATATAATATCCATATTCGTAACTTGTGGAACGGAAGGAAGGGAGGGGAGGGGGTTTGGCAACCAGAACGTTCTTTTCACAAACCCCTCCTCTCTAAAAAAAATAAATATCGATAAAATTCTTGATGTAAAATACAGCCCCCGCGAATACCTAAAAATAAATTTATTTTCATTCTGAAATCAGTTCTCTAAAAAGGATCGATGACAACTCTCTCTCAAAAAAATAAAAATTAAAAAAAATAAAATCTGTATCTTGCGTTGAAATATAAAAAATACAAATCCTATGTTTAGGTAGAGCTTTGTGGTAATTAAGAACTTATTTGCTTGAATTTACTGTAAATGACCTTATTTCCCGGTACACCTAATAGCAATATTACGAATAAAGCGGATATAGTACGTCTTTATTAAATCTCTACTATTTACTTAACGTCAATTTCAAGTCTCTAAAATATGTGTAATTTTTATATTAATGAAAACAAGATTATATTAACGATAATTATAATTATTTGCCTAATATTTCCAATAACATTACCGTGTGTGCATTTTTAGATTTCATTATAGTATCTCAGTTGGTTAATAGACGTCTTATTTTTTGTTTATATTTTAAATTACTGAACAGTTAATTTGTTGACGACTATCCGTTTGTACTTTTCCACAATAATTTTTAGCGAGAGTACTACAGTCGTTATGGTCGCCCTGTTTACAGAAAAATTAAACCATAATCCCCCTAATGTATATCCAGTGTGGATTTTTAAAAAAAATGAAAAGACATCTAACAGGCGAAGATAATTTTAGAATAGGAACCCAACTGCAAGATAAAATGATGGGGAGGAAAAAAAATTATAAAAGTTTTGCAAGCCGAAGGAAGGGAAAACATGATAATATAAACGAAAAGAGAAATAGTTTTAAAAAAAATTGCTTGCATTTCTTTCCGTCCGATATTAATATATAAGAATAAAAAATGTCATTTTAATCTCTTTAAAATAGGCCAACGATAGGGATTTAACCGCCCCTAAAAAGTTGTCACCAGGGTGGGCGCCCCCCCCCCCCTACGCACGCCGCAACGGGAAAGTTTGAGGATAATATCGATACAAGGATATTCAACCATATTTCAACCTATTCAGACTAAGCATCAATGCGAATGCAAGTTGCTCTACTTCTAATCTCTCTCTGATATACCTGAAACCCGATTATCACAAGGGCAAGGGGGGGGGGCGGTAGTCCGGTGCCCCTGAAGAAAAAGGGGGCCCATATATATCCCGATTATCTAAATTATAAATTCATATGTACTGAAATAGTAATTGTGGGGAAAAAACTGAATTTCCTCTTTAATATAGGTATTACCTAATTGTCTATCACTAGATCAAGTTAGAGATATTTTTTTTGGGGTGATAAATACGATTTGATTAAAGTACAAAAACTACAGTTAACTGAAATGCAATTTTCGAGTACAACAGCAGTCAAAACTGGGTTAAAATGCTTAAAAAAGGGGGGCTCAGTAAAGGGGCCCCAAACTTATCCCCGTTGTCCCCAAACTTATGTCCCGGGCGGGGCCCCGTCTAAAAGTGGTCAGATTTGAACATACCGTACCGCCTTTCCTATTTACTTATTATTTTTCTTTCAACTCTTCTCTGTTTTCTTTTTTTTCCCGCCTCTTTCTTTATTCTCTCTTTTGTGTGTTTTGTATATCTCTCGTCTGTTCTAATTTTAAATGTTACGTGTTTGTGCGTATTGTAGAGTGCTGATAGTATACCAGGACCGAAAACGAAGGAGACGCAAGTTAAATGGTAAGACTGTAAGACACCCACCGGGGGCGCCGACCCAAGGGTTTACGGCAGTATTCCCCCCGGGGGAAGAGTCCAATTTATTTAACTTTGAACAACAATACAAACTATGCCACTGGGGCTCGCAGAATCCCAGTGGCAGAAGGAACAAGGATCTTAGTAATACAGAACAAAATCTTTTTTTTTTTTTTTTTTTTTTTTTTTTTTAAACCAATCCATTTCATTCAGTGTGGCCTGTTTACTATAACATATAGTACTAACTATTAAAAACACATCAAAACATTAGGAACAAGAAAACTATATACATTGGACAACAACACATTATATACAACTACACACATTATTTAATACATTATAAATCATGTAATATTATACAATTGAGAACAATTGTCTGAATACCACTTCCTTAAGGGACAGCCCAAGCTCCCTGGTCCGACCCAAATCCAACGGCATATCCTCTAATTTAAGAAATATAATATTTATCCTGGCAATGTGAGTGATTAATCCCTTACATATCAATTCATATGTATATGCTATACATGTTACATTGATCCATGACTATTATATAGCTATCATATTAGAATTTTCTACATTATTTTTCTATTTACATCTCACATGACTTTACATATTTACATGTTACATTGATTCTTCTTCTTTTTTTTTTACCACTATCTATATTAGTTTTTCTGCACTACCTTACAGTTTTACTAATCTCGTTACCTATACAATTGCTTCTTGCCTATGCTTTACTTATAACTATTTATAAATTCTTAAACACGCATAGCGGTACACAAAATCCCAGAGAAAACATGCTTTAAAATTTGACACTATACCATTTACTATATACATATACTATACTATATGCACAAAATACTATACCATTTACTACGTAAACTAAAACTCAAAGAAACACATGCATTACAATTGACTATATACATATAATTACTATACATATTTACATGTCTTCTACTCCACAGTACATTTATTCTTAATTCGATATGAATCTATAATTAACGCTTACACATTATCTATTTACATTTTTATTCATTCATTGCGTGCTCGCACACTTGCTTATATATATCTGGCCATCACATAATTAATAAAAATGAAAAAAATAAAATATCTTCTTACCAAGTTAAATGGTAGAGGCTTCAGGCAAATTGTCGCTTTTCAGATCGTATTTATGCGAGACGGAAAAAAATACGAGAAATCTCGCGCGAGACAAGACTCTGTCTCGTCTCGCAAAATATTTTCTTTCTCGTCTCGCAAAAAAATGCCTGTCTCGTCTCGCGAGACAATGCGAGAATTCTCGCGTCTCACGTCCATCCCTAGACATGCCCTTGAAAGCTTAAATTGCCCTTTTTTAAGGACTAGCACCTTGTCCCTTTTTCATCCTAGAATGATCTCTGCGACAATAAAATGTAAACCTGGCATGAAGACCTATTCATTATGTCAAACAGAGCAAACCACTGATGTAAGGTCTGTGGAGCAAACTACCTCATCCCTCCTTTTTATAGAACCAACCTACTATACTATTCATTAAAACAGATATACAATTCTGTTCATAGCCAGATTGATACACACTTGTATTTTCGTTGAAGTAATGGAACAGCTTTAGTATTACCCACCCGCCATTTTTGGCACCCATTTGTTTTTTGCCAAACTGGTGCCAAGTACCCTGTTTTGTAAAAGGTTTACCTTTCAAACTCTTGATGAAACTCTCGAGTTCCAGAATAGCGGCTATCTTTTTTCTAGACATAAAAACATATCGCAATTTTATCCACAGTTACTATGATATTATTATCCAAGAGCATGTAAAAGTATATGCATGTTATTTACCATAGCTTCTTTTTTACATTTTGCCAATTTTAAAATTATCACTTTTTTTCCCCTACAGAAACCTTTTTATAACAACAATACAAACAAAAAATATCAGCAGAACAGAAAACTTCAGCATAAAAGTCCCTAAGCCTTATAATTAAAATTCTCCCAATTGATATCGCTTATTATCTCCATAGTCATTGCACAAATAAATTTTCCTATCATAAAAGGTGTATTCAAAAAACTTTACCACTTAAATTCTCAATGCAATTCCAGGCTTGAAAATGGCAGCCATCTTGTTTCTAATCACAAAATTGTTGACAGTAACATTTAAACATAATTCCTCGTATACTCGATGGATGGTTTGTAAGAACGGACATTTTTTGAAAATTTTGCTGCCAGTCGTTTATTTTTTATTAACAAATATATTTTAAACAGTTTATCGGTTTCTTTTCGTTATTTCATCGGAGTCGTCGGGAAACGACGATCGGCTTTATGCCCCCCCGAGCGGACATTTTGTACCAGTTGCCGATGAAATTTCCCCTTTTTTGGATGAAAAGCCGTGATCGGCCATTGCTCCTTCTCCTCGGATTTAACTCACCCGCCTCTCATCGACCGATGGGTTATTGCTACTAGGGCAGTTCATCGGTGCGATTAATACTGTGCTTCGGAATGTAGCACATACAAAAATACATTAAAGTTCTTAAATATGGAAGAGTACTCACATCTACATAATTACTGTACATTTCTGCTACTGATCTGAGAGATGAATATTTTTTTTTAAATGCTATTTTATTTTTGATGAAAGTTTATCTATGATAATTTCTGCAGAGAACGTTACCAGTGCCAGAAGCCACCCAGTCACCAGGATGAATAGGGCGCCGGAGATGTCTTCAAGATTTATCTTATTTGCAGATATGTCCGTCTGATCGGACTGAAGGGGAGGCGTTGATAGTAGTTTGAAAAAATCTTCATCTCGTTTCACTTTGTCTACCAAACCTGCCGCAACAAGACGATGAATTAAACGATCCAACTTTTTTCCACAGCAAAAGTCTTTTGATAGTGGAATGCCGAGTAGGTCTTTGTGGAACGAATCATCCAAAATAAAGTCATTTCTTTCGAGATAGTTCAAGTAAAGGTACCACCTATGAAAGCTTTTTCAGAGGTAGGCGTGTATCAGCGGTGCCGTGCTCCTAGCGTACGTGCTCATAGCGTACACCCCATCAAGGGTGCTTCTAGCGTACATGTGGTGCTCGTAGCGTACATCTCCCCTCCACTTGCTTCCTTTCTCACCACAGCAAACCGACTAAATGTAGACCTACTTAGTAGCGGCCATTTTAGTACACAAAATTGCAGTTTAGAATCACAGCTATCGTCAAAATAAGGGTCTCTAGATCTGTGGCACGCGATGAACGTTTCGATCGTCCACCATCTTGCTTGGTCGTTAAGTCGAGCGATGGCAACGGCTGCCCTTTTTTTCAGCATTGGGCAATCTGTCTAGCTGTTCTCGCGTTCTTCCATTTTTCGGCAGATGTCGCTGCTGTTAAAAATAATCGTGACAATTATTTTACGGGAAATGCCGTGCTAAAAAGTAAAGGATTCTCGTAGAGCTATGCCACCCGCAACTATTTTTATAGAAATCAAATCTATTCTTCGTGACTGGCAACAGTCAAAACGTCTGAGTTTGGTGTTGCCAGAGCGGCAACACTGGGCGTTAAAGGGTTAAAACACGGAAGAAGAAGAACACCATGACTGCAGTGACCAGGAGAAGGCCCCATATTTCAACCGAGAAAGGTTGGAAAATGGCCGACTTCAAATCTTGCTTGCGCAGTTTTTCTGTCATGAAAACCACTTCAATCTGAAGGTGTGGGTAGCTGAAATTGACCCTTTCAAGCCTTTCTTCAGTCATGGATAAGCCACACATCGCCAGATCTGCTTCCGAATGCTTTATCATACCGATCATTCCACTCCAGCTGCCATCAGGCTGTCTGATGCCTATTGAGCGATACGGTGGCATGAGCACTTCATAACCAGCTTGAAGTCCTTCCGCCAAAAGGCGAATCAGTTGCGCGTCGATGAAGTGCATAAGTTTGCCATCTTTGCCGAGAATAGCATACGGTTTCAAACTTTTCTGGCCCAAAAATACAAATTTTAAAATCCTTGATATATTGCTGTTAAGCATCGCGAATATCTTAATTTATTTTACTGCTGTTATTTTGTTTTCTCCTTTCAAGTCAGACAGAGGAGGCATAGCATACTGTGAATAATAGTCAATTCTCTGAATTATTAGTTAGTATTACTCCTTTCTGATGTTTTTGGGAATATCTTCCATAACTGATTTTAAGAGTAGAAGAAACATTAAAAATTTCACTTTGTTACTGAATTACATAGTGCTCACATTTATTAGACAGTGTGATGCAATACGTTAAAAAGTTATTGATAAGTATTTTTCTAAATTTTCTGAACAAAACTTCAATAAAAATACATTGTATATAATGATATATAGCTTCTTCATTTATAAATATTTATCTAAGCCAGCGATTATCTGGTGTAATTAGATTTTAACATACAAGTTTTATTATTATTCACATACTAATTATTTCAAAGAGAAATTTTTGATAATAATATCCACGCAATGCATGAGTGAAATAAAGCGATGTTCTAGATTTTAAAGTCTAAAATTTGTGGGAGTATTTTAATTCATACTAAGTCTTAAATATTGGTGAAAGTTCCTACGTTGATCCACATTACGTTCAAGTAACTATAATATAATCCTCATAGTTACACATGCATGGTAATATAAGTTGCAAGATAATAGGAAAAGTTAACTTTTTTTCTTCAATACTCTTGCGCTGTATGCCATGATTCAAGAAACTGGCATTGGTCCTTTAATTATTTGTAAGAAACGGTCCTTGGTTCATATTCTAGTGAAGCTCATTTAGATCTTTCACTGAAAGAATGGTACAAAACGATTCAAAGAGGAAATTTCATCTAAAAGAGTCGTGTTTTCTCGAACCATTCAAACTTACAGTGAGTGAGTGTATTTTCCAAATTGGGTGGAAAACGGTTTATATAATTTTCTAAATTAGGATCGCTTTAGTTTCTGAAGATGATTTTCACTTCCGTAAATCCGGATTTAACCCATTCGTGCCTGGATATTTTTGCGACTTTCTTCGATTTTTGCTAACACCAGCAGTAATTGATAAATTTCTGATGTCAACTTTTTGAACAAGGGATGATTTCATTTAAAATCATTATGTATAAAAATTGAAATGTCAACATCCTACTTGGCCATATTAAAATATTTTGTGGAATTGAGGTTCAATACTCGCGAATAAAGGCTAGGAAAAATAAATAACGTTTTCGACTGATAGCGAAAATGCCGTCCCAAAAAAGGGACGCTAGGCATAAATGGGTTAAAAAGCACAGTATTTATAATATATTTATTTATATGTATAGGACTATTAAACGCGTAAACTCATACGCGCATTTTATTAGCACATATATCTTGGATAATAATACAAAAACAGACTATCATACAAACTTTTGCTCAACTATGACTTTCACGATTTGAATGCCTGAACATTACAAATATTCCCTCTTTCTGTATGAACTTAATATTTTCTGGACTGTTATTGATTCACGAGTTTCTGGTATAATTACCAACGCTGTTTTAGACTGAAGTATTTATATACAAAGCACGACATGAGAATCTAAATCGTTTTAGTTGACAACGATATTTACTTTAAAAAATTGCTTCATCTGAGTATACATTTACGTATTGGTATAGTATGCTTTAGCTAATGGTTTTCTGCCTAACTTTTAATAATGATAATACAAATATTTATAGAGAAACTGGTTAATTTATAAAATATATCCCATCAAGAACTTAATTCTTCTACAGAAACACTGGAAAAAAGAAAAAAAAAACACTTTGGTATAACATTATTTTTTCATATTATAGAATGCCTTAGGAAATTAAAAGAGTATCAAAATTTTCAAGCATGACATAGAAAGGAACGTTATTGTTTACAAGGTAAATTTTTAACGATGTTAAAATGGTAATAAAAATAATGATTTACGTTAAAGACAATAAAAGCTTCATTGAAAGCCAGTGAATTAATAAGAACACCGAAAAATCAATAGTCAGGAAACAAATATAAATATTTATGCTATAGAAGATAGGCTTAATAGCGAGGATATGGATTAATATTGCATTGACCATCCTTCAATTTTGCCAGAAAAACAAACTGTTATGTTTATAATACTGCTGTATTTTAATGTATCCTAGCTTTCTGTGTAAATTTCAACTTTTCTAGCACCCATTTATATATTTATTTTTCTTTCATCTTTAAAATTTCTATTTCAGACCATTTTTTCTAATGGATTTCCTGAAATTGAATGATCAATGTATTAAATTTATTTAAAAAATGCTTACATATAAGTTTACGGTTTAATATGTTATATCTTTCAATAGAAATCTTAACTACTTTTTTTTTGAAGATCTATCCAGTTTTTGATTGTTTACTTCATTTCAAAATCTTCCACGCAAACCGCTTTATTATTATAGTTATACTTAATTATTTTATAAAACTAAGCATAAATATTAACCTCTTCACACCCGTAAAAAATCTCGCATCGCAAATTAAAGAGCAATCTCATAATCTTTTTTTTTTAAACTATTACACGTTGAAACAACAAGTAGAAAGCCTATTTTCAAATAATTTTTCGAATAAATGCCTAATTTTTAGTATCTGTTACAATAGTAAAAAGTTACTATCACCCATAAGCAAGAATATCAAGACACTTTTAAAGATAAATGATGCTTACGCTACAAGTTCTTTTCCGCTATATGAATTTCGAAAAAAATCAAAAATATTCACAAATTTAACCTAGGAAATTTTATTAACATTCAAATATTCTTTTGTATAACGGCAAACAAAGAGAAAGTAACAACGGCAAACAAAAATAAAAGGTATGCGACAGTGTGTAGGATTTACGCGTTCACATGCGTTAGAATCATTTATTCAAAATTAAAGCTCGACGAGTATGTAGTACGTCAATTCAGAATTACAAAAAATCATAAAGAATCGTTTTAATAGTGGAAACAAGAAGGTCCACAAATGTCGATACCTGGAACGAAGAGATTATAATAAAATGCTGTTATGTTTTATTTCTTATTTAAGCTTAGTTTTTTTTTTTTTTTTTTTTAATCGACCCTTGTTTGCTTCAGACATGAAATTTCCTTCCTTAACCCTTTGAAGCGCAACCATTTCCCAATGCTGAAAACAGGGCAGCCGTTGCCATCGCTCGATTTAACTACCAGCAAGATGGTGGTCCCTTGCTGAGACCATGGTCTCTAGATCCAGCACACGCGATAAACGATTCGATCGACCGCCATCTTGCTGGCAGTTAAATTGACTGATGGCAAGGGCTGCCCTTTTTTCAGCATTGGCGAGTCTATGCAGTTTTTCTTCTTCTATGCCAATGTATTTCCATCGTATTCTTCCAGTTTTTAGCAGATGCCAGGGCTGTTAAAAATAATTCTGACCATTTTACAAATAATCTATAATTTTTACCGGAGGATGATGTGCTAAAAAGTAAAGGATTCTCGTGTAACTATGTGACCCTCAAGTATTTTTAAAGAAATCAAATTCATTCTTCGTGACTTACAACAGTCAAAACGTCAGCGTTTTGTGTCTTCACGGCGAGTAAACCACGCGTTAAACGGTTAACGGTGAAATCGTGATCAGGGGCATGAGGTGAGCGACGTTATATAACAGCGGCCAGGGTCTTAACAGACAGAAAAAAAAAAAAATCGGAGTGGGGAGACTGTTTCAAGTTTTATGTTTCAATGTAATATTTAGTGACGCCCGTGGCAAACAACAAAACTTCGCTTTCTCTCTCAGTAAGAACGGAACCGGTAACTTAGTCTGTATGGTTCGTAAATTTTTTTACAATGACCACAAATGCTGGTTTCTGCCGTGAGGGTTCATTATGCAAATGAAAAAACTCTCGTAGATTTAGGTCTGTTCTAAGTACAGTGATTCAAATTAATTTTTTAGAGCCCTATTGCCTTAAACCTGTTCGCTCCCGTCGTTGCAAGCACACGGCGATAGGGATTCTCTCTTCTGTACACATCGTATAGCTTCCCGGAATGGGTCTTTAAATGCCCCTAATTCAGTCCAGCGTTTTCGTGCGAGTACAAAGGCTGAGCGATACAGCCAGCTGTGTCAAAATAGTTCTTTAGTTCTGTGTCGATTCGATAGACCGCGATGTTGCTGAGAGATGACAGCGGCTGCACTTTTTCAGCGTTGAGGCTATTTAACCATAGATTTTGCGACTAGCATTGAAAGCGCTGGAATTACATGATTTCACGGCGCGAACATACGATTTTTACGTTATCATGCGCTACTGTGGCTTGATTGTACTATCTTGCAACTTTAATTAAGCAAAATAAACATTCTTATTTAGTACCGGAACAATATGTCTTAGAGCTGAAATGGGATCTATAGATAGCTGAAATTATATGAAGTAAAAACGGATTGCTAATACTGCCTCTCTATTTTTGAAGCAAAATAAATAAACGGGCGCAACTTATTTCACATACGCTTCGAATTGAAGTAGAATGAAAAAAATAATTTTGAAAACTTAAATGTATTTGCATGGCTTGTATAAAGAAGAATTTATTATTATTTTTGGTGATTGCAATAATTTTAAGGTCTGCTTTTCGAAATTATGGCGTACATTGGCAGAGCGCCGTGAAGCAGTAATCTAGGAATTTCACTATTACTTCTTAAAACGATGCATAGTTGCAGTATGATGATGGCTGGAAGACGTTTACGCTGTAAAGGTTGGAAAATGAATCACGAGTAATAGAATATTTCATGGTGATTAATATTAAATTAGCACTTGATCGGTGCAACAAATAGATTTTATTGTATATCAGAGTGTAAGAACTATACACTTGTAGATGCAAATTCATGATCTTAAACTCGAAAGAAGACATTCTCGTATCTAAGTTATTAATCTACATTTCTGCTACTTATCTACACTCATGTCCATAAATTAAGGATAATTCAGAATCACACAGAAATTGATCTCTAAAATAAAAATTTCACCTGTGGAATGATCACACACATCTTGAAGAAGAATATGCAAATTACAGGAAACCACCAGATGGCGTGGATGGTACGTCACAATGACGAGAGTGTAAGAGAGGGGTATATTAGGAATGGTGGCAAAGAAGTAAAATTGTTCACAAGCGCTGTGAAAGCCTTTCAGTGCAAAAACCGCATAGTTATGGCACAAAGGAGGCATTTGGATGATGTTTTACGTGGCAGAATTATCGGACGACTGGAATGTGGACGTACCCAGCTGGAAGTATCCGAGGAACTTGGAGTGTCATCTCCAGGCTTTGGCAACGATTCCAAGATGATGGTAATGTGAGTAGACGTTACAGCACAGGTCGCCCCCGAGTTACAACGCCGAATGAGGACTGCTATTTGGCAGTTACTGCCAAAAGAAACAGACGGAGTACAGCATCAGACCTGTCTCGTCAGCTCTCTTCAGCTACCGGTACGACAGTTTCAAGGCAGACCGTGTACAGACGCTTAGGGCACATTGGTCTATATGCTCGTAGGCCTGTCAGATGTGTTCCACTTACCGCAACTCACTGTCGCCTGCGATTAACCTGGAGTAGAGAGCATGCATTGTGGACGCCGCAACAGTGGTCTTGTGTGATGTCTTCCGACGAGTCCAGGTTTAGTTTGAAGTCTGATTCTCGCCGGACATTCATCTGGAGAGCGCCAGATACCCGTTACCACCAAGAGAACACCATTGAAAGACACCGTTACGGTGGTGCAGGTTGGCTCGTTTGGGGAGGAATTATTCTTGGTTCCAGAACTGACCTGCATGTTCAGAGTGTAACGATGACAGGCCACATCCATCGGTATGTCATTCTGGAACAACATGTACGTTTGTTTTGGGGCGCCATGGGTGCTAAATTTGTGTTTATGGATGACAACGCCCGTCCTCACCGCGCAAACATTGTAGACGAATGCCTTCAATCGGAGGATATCACCCGTATGCATTGGCCAGCATACTCACCGGACTTGAATCCAATAGAGCATGTGTGGGATATGCTTGGCCGACGAACTGCAGCCCGTCAACCACCTGTCTACCGGAACTTAGGAGTGCATTGCTTGATGAGTGGTGTAATATTCCCCAAGATCAGATTGATCATTTGATACTCAGCATGCCTAGGCGTTGTCAGGCCTGTATTGCATCGTCCGGGAGACATACTCAGTATTAACCATCCTACTAACCATGTTATACTGTTTTTTGTAAATAGGTTCTTTTTTGAAATTTGGTCAAGGGAGTAAAACTTGCAATTTTTATTAATTATGTCAAACATATAGCATCTTTTTTGCTCTTTACTTTTTGTTTAATAAATAGACTTTACAAATAAGTCAAATTTGTTTTGCTTCTTTCTCTTTCTTTGCCTGAACTTCATTATCCTTAATTTATGGACATGAGTGTATATAAAGGACGCTGAGAAAGATATTCTATTTCATTTTTGATGAATGTTTACCTGCAATAACTTCTGCAAAGAACGTGACTAATGCTAAGAGCCACCCTGTCGCCAGCATGAAAATGGCGCCAGAAATATCTTCCAGGTTTATCTTACTGAATGAATCGTCTGTCTGAGCGGACTGAAGGATCGGAGTTGAAAGCAGTTCAAAAAACTCTTCGTCTCGTTTTATTTTGTTCACCAAGCCTGCAGCAACAAGACGATGAATTAAACGATTCAGCTCCTTTTCGCAGCAAAAGTGTTTCGATCGCGGAATGCTGCTCCAATCTTCGGAAAACGAGTCATCCGAAAGGAAGTAATTTCTTGCATTCTTGGCCAAGAAATGTCTTGCTCCGACAAATGCTTTCTTAGACGTCGGCGTGTTGTAAAATGTTTCTGCGCTGCCACCGACTGCCATCTCGGTGCGCCTGAGGCATTCGCCAACGGCCTTCGTGGATTCGTCGCTGGACTTGCTGAAGCTTTTCATGAAGTAAACGCCCTTGAATGTGAAACATTTAAACGAATCTTGCAGTGAAGCCTGGTGCAACTGCGAGATATGTCTTATTCCGGTCATAGAGGGAACCGACATAAAAGACAGGAGGACTGCCTTATAGCTGTTGGTGATGACGAAGACTCCAAAAAGCCATGAAATCGCAAGCGGCGTGAAAGCGAGAGACCTGCTCTCAAAATCCATTGACTTTTCTAGAAGACTTCCGAAAACTTTAAACGCCACTTTCTGGTAGTCATCCCGCTCGCTTAAGACGTACAAAAGTAGAGACACCGCCAGTGAAATGACTAGAAGAACAATCCATACCTCAAATGAGAAAGGTTTGAAAATGGCCGACTTCACTGCTTGCGGTTGCAGTTTATTTGTCATAAAAATAATATCAGACAGTAGGTGTGGGTAGCTGAAATTGAACGCTTTCAGCCTTTCTTCGGTCATCGTTAAGCCACACATCGCCAGATCTGCTTCCGAACGATCGACCATGCCAAGCATTCCGCTCCATTGTCCATCAGGCTGTCTAGTGCCAACAGAGCCATCCAGAGGCATGAGAACTTCGTAATTAGCTCGAAGTCCTTCTGCCAGAAGACGAATTAACTGAGCATCAGCGACGTGACGTACCTTTCCGTCGTTATCCCGAAAAGGATAGGGTGTTGCATTCGAGAAACTTAACGTTGCAAATTTTATAATTCTAGATACATTACTTTTAAACATCGTTGAAACTTATATTTAATTTGCAATCTATTGACGTCCTTCCGTACACTGCTCTCAAGCCAGGTAGATGTAGAATACGGTTAGTAGTGTTCAATGATTTTTATTTTTAGTTGCTGTTGTTTTTTTTACAAATGTTGAATAACATTTTATGTTAAACATTAAAGAAACACTAAAATGAAGCAAATACAAAATGCACATACGAACACATACTAATTTCGTGTTACTAGAATGTACTCTAGTCATATTATCAACAAGGTTTTGCCTACATATCAATGAAAAGTGTCGATTTTCACTTTTTCCAGTTGAAGAAACTGAGACGTAGAAGTAAAATTAGATGAGCTAAACTTCATTAAATATATATCATGCATAAAATAGCAAATTTAATTATTAGATGATGAGTAGTACGCATTTGGTTTAACTATTTCGTGAGAAATATTTTGATTCACATATCTGTACAGATGAACAAAAACAGTCATTTTCAAGATTTTGAAGACATGTGTTCTCGTATTTAAACATGCAAGCAAATTTATGTGCCACACTAATCACTCTTCATAGCGACAATTACATTTTTTTTCTCTTATCTAAATCTCATACTAGTGTTCTTTCTACTATTTAAAGAATTTTTTGTAAGTCCAATGCGGATCATAAAATTGCTTATATTTCAAGCAAAGGGATTCGTGGTTCATCTTCTTAGTGAAGCCGATTTAGACTTCCTCACTGATCATGGTAGAACAGAATAGTTCACCGATGTATTTTTCAGCAAAATGGGTAATTATCACTCTCCTAAAGTTTTTAATCTTAAGACGAATGAATGCATTTTCAAAATCAGATGGAGGTCTGAGAATTATTTACGTAATGGATTGCATTAAAGATGAGAAAAATACAGGAAATAATTTACATGATTAACTGCATTAAAGTTGAGATAAATGCAGAAAATGAATTAATCAATTCCATTAAAGATGGGATGGATGCAGGAAAGGATTGCTAAATATTTTTCCTTTTTTTACATACCTTGAATCAGTTGTTTTATTTTAAATGAAAGGTACTGCCATTTTAGATGACACACTTTCTTAATTTACGACGAGGCAGAAAGTACATACCTATATCTATGTGCATTGAATAAGTTAAATAAATATTGAACCAGTAAATTCATTTGCACACTTAGCTCACATATGCTTTGTTAGACAAAATATCGCACCTGCTTCTCGAATGCTGGATCATGCAGTTTGAATAGATATTATAGACAGCATGACGATCACTTTCTATTTTAAAAAAAATATTTCTTATAAAATACAGAACGTGCGGATATGAATTATATTAAGCAGTAACTAATATTTACTTTAAAAAATTGCTCACGCCATACTTGCATGTTCCACCGATAATAGATTTGCACCTGATTATTTGAAGAACAACCATAACGATTATTTAGATGGAAAATGTAGTATTAAAAAGAAATCCGATCAAAGAACTATGGTCTTCTAGAGAAATTAAAAAAAGAAATTGGGATTCGAAAGAATTTTTTGATTATAGAATACTTTCGAAAAAGTAAAAAATAATAGCGTCAACATTTTCAGACATGTCAAAGATAGTTAAATTAATATTTATGAGGTAGGTTTTAGCAGTGTCAATAGTTTTTAATAATAATAGTGTACATAAGTGTCAGAAAAGTTCTACTGAAAACAAATAAAATCATTGGAAAGTTATAATGAAGCACCAAAGCAATAAAGTTGAAAAATAAATAATTTTTTGAAACGTGGTTAAGTGTAGAAGTCAAAAGAATATTCACTGACATGGTTATGTTTCAATGATAGCAGATTTTTTTTTTTTTTAAGAAAAAAAAATTATGTTTATGTTTTAATATATTCTATATTTTTAATATAAATTTAGATGGCATTTTAAACAGATTTTTATCACTGCTGTCTGTAACGTACATATCATGTCATTTGCAAAATTGAGGTAAATTCGCAGTAGTTGCTAGGGTGCCTCGTTTTGCAACTTTTTTTTTTTCCCGGAACAAATCGTAAAATCCGAAAAAAAGTGGCCAATCAATTTTTATAAATCAAATAATATCTTCAGTGAGAAGTATTGGTCCAAATTTTCAAAATTAAACTCCAAAATTACCACTAATTTTAATTAGGTTCAAATCATCGTATTCTTGATTTAGGAAACGCCATTTGTAAAAAATAGTCAACTTTTAGGCCTCAAAATATTAAATACTATCGAGGGGACAGAAATACCTCCTCTTTGTTTGGTAGCGGGACAAAAATTTTGTACAAAAATGGAAATGTGGGTTACGACCAATTATCTACGCTATGGGTCTAGGCAAAACCTCCTATAGATAAGACCTCCTATAGGAGGTTTTGGTCTAGGCCGGGGGCGGGATTGCCCTTCGTGGGGGAATCTCAAAGGGGTCCTAACCCGTATTTACACGAAGTTTTGGAGAAAACCACGGAAAACTCCGAACGTTTAGGTCTGTGGACGCGACCTGGTTCCGAACAAGCTACCTTCCAATTCAAAGCGCTAGCGCTGGCCACTGGTGGGGCGCAAATTTAGTACAAATGCAGCACTTTGCACACATGGCTGGGTACAGTGCCAGGTTGGCGTAGCAAGGTACCGTGTCTTACCAAATGAAGGTAACTGCATCTAGGGCTCCTCCACCAGCCTTATCCAATTAACCAACTACATATAGGACCAGGCATGTAGCCAGAAATAAAAATTCTGCTAGGGTCCGAAAGGTAGAATTTATCAACCAAAAGCGACTGAAATGAGATTTAATTAACAAGAATTTGAATATCGGTGTGAGCCTCCGTGGCCTATACCTCTAGGCTCCTTCCTTGTGTAGGACTGGTTGAACTAAATTGAATCGTCATTATCTGTCAATATTATCAAAAATTGGGATTTTGGTAGAATTTTCGGCCGAGAAAGTAAAATCGATTTTATAATGCCATCTCTGGCGTTACAGCCAACATACTCAATAAGCAGCCTCTGTAACCAATTTCACTGTCGATTCTACCATTCCAGCACAGTATTGAGCTATTGGTTTTATGCAATCCTTAAGGCTGTTAGTACCACTGGCGTATGCAGGGGATGGGCCCAGGGGCTCGAGCCCCCACCCCCCGAAATTTTCGAGCTGAAAAGGTTTTTTGTTTGATCATCAAATATTTCATTTTAAAAGGTGTTCAAGTTAATTTTATATGCATGTCTGTTAAATGAATGGCCCATTTCTAGTTTTTTAAGGACAGTTCTTGAACAGTGGCGTAGCGAGGGGGTGATTTGGGGGGTCAGAGCCCCTCCCCTAAATTTTTCAAAAGAGGCCTTATTCTTGGCAATGAGAACCGTACATATAAAATAGGAAGTACACTATATCTTTCATCTTTTAATTTTTAGTTAAAAATTTTAGAGACATTTTATGCAAAACTTTGTTTTACTATTGTAAATATGAAATGAAATAGAAGTTCTCTATATGCAGTTGAAATATCCGATGATACAGACAGATTCTTAACAATAGATTAAGGGACTTTGTGGCAACAAATAAAAATGGAGCCTCGTTTTCACTACTTTTTCCAAGCTTAATCACTGTTAATCGAATTATGGTCCATTTTTCTCTCATGTATGCCATCTCCTAAGCTCAAGGCCCGGGTGCACTGTCCGGGGCACCTAGTTGTAAATATAGTCCTGAATAAGGGGCCTCAATGTATATTATCAAGGGCTTTTTCGAAGCTTACAATTTTCAGATCTCAAGACTTTTCGTTACTGCATTGCCTAAAACACTCCTCTCTCTTTTTTTTTCTGGCTATGCACTGTTCTTGAAACAGGACAAATTTCTTCGGTTTAACTTTTTCATCTGGTCATATTGGGATAGAAAATTTATTCAGGCATAGCAGAAACAAGTTTTTTTTAAAACCTCCATTCGTTGAAAAATGCACTATTGTGCACGGTCTTGTCCTCCCCCTTCTTTCGAACAATAGGTTAAGCCTCGAATTTATCTGGATGGTCCAAAGTATACTGATCCCCTCATGGCCAGCCGGAGGGGCGTGCGGGCCCCAGATGAACCGCAAGAGCAGGGCCTCTACTCTATCATGTCTCTAAGTACTACTAGCACTGCTAGTACAGCTTTATTTCGCGGCTTTTTTCGAGATAAATCGCAACCATCTTAAACCCAGCTTGGTCTAATGCGATAGCAAAAAAATGGCCCAAGAGAAGGGCCTCTTTTAGCGCAGGGCCTTAGGCAGCCTACATTCGCCCCTAATTCTCCTTGGAGTGCGAATTAGTTCCAGATGTTTTTACCCCATTTTCCTGAAGTAGCACCTGAAAAAGGAAGGGACATTCGATGTCGAAAAAGCTGCTCTCTTGAAATTGCTGGACTATTCTATGCATTCAAACACATGTCCTCCTCTTCGGCTAGGAGAAATATGGACAACTGATTCTGGTCCGATTCATTGAGAGGCGTGGGATTGATTCTACGTTGTTCTTTTTTCAGTGTAACCGTAGCCGACGGTGGGAAAGATCAGTATCAGTAATGATAAGAATTGCTGAACAGTCGCATTGCTGTACCTGTTAACCCTTTGAGACACAACCCTTTCCCAATGCTGTAAAAAAGGCGACCCTTTTTTGACGCAGCTGGCTGTGCGCGAGCACAGCCAGCTGTCGTCAAAAAGGGGTCTCTAGATCTGTGGCACGCGATGAACGTTTCGATCGTCCGCCATCTTGCTGGTAGTTAAGTCGAGCGATGGCAACGGCTGCCCTTTTTTCAGCATTGGGCAATCTATCCAGCTGTTCTCGCGTTCTTTTATTTTTCAGCAGATGTCAATTCTTTTAAAAGTAATCGTGACTATTTTTTTACGGAAAATGACGTGTTAAAAAGTAAAGGATTGTCATGTTGCTATGTCACCCGCAACTATTTTTATAGAAATCAAATTATTCTTCGTGACTGGCAACAGTCAAAACGTCAGAGTTGGGTGTTCCCAGAGTGGGATCACTGCGCTTTAAAGGGTTAACCTTTTAACGAGCAGTGTTCCCGCTCTGGGAACACCGAGCTCTGACGTTTTGACTGTTGCCAGTCATGAAGAATACATTTGATGTCTATAAAAATAGATGCGGGTGACATAGCTTCACGAGAATCCTTTACATTTTAGCACATCATTTCCCGTCAAAAAATGGTCACGCTTCTTTTTAAATAGCACTGACATCTGCTGAAAAATGGAAGACCTGCTTAGATTGCCCAATGCTGAAAAAAGGGCAGCCGTTGCCATCGCTCGACTTAAATACCAGCAAGATGGCGGATTAAGTCGAGCGATGGCAACGGCTGCCCTTTTTTCAGCATTGGGAAAGGGTTGCGCCTGAATGGTTAAAGCTATATGAAGTTAATTTTTGTATTGCTAACTTTTGGTTGTATATATAGCAGTAATAATTGTAGTCATTCGTAATTATTTGACAAATGAAAAAAAATTAAAATTGAAAAACGTTTTTTTTTGTAAGTTCATCTGAAACAGAACAAAATGAAAACAATGCAAATACTGAGAATATTACGTCTATTCATCAGTGTTTGTAACACTGCCTGCCTGTTCGACATTGAAAGTGAAGGCAAGTCTCAGGTTGAAACAGCGGCATTTGGAGTGCTCGCGGCACGTACACAACAAAATTTTCTGAGACGCTTGACAGTGAAATATTTCACTCTTTGATACTCCCACAACGAAATCCATGTCTGACTCTGAGAGAGTACAAACATTATGAAATACTTCGATTCCTTCTGCAAATTACACTTTTCCTGAACAAAAATTTGGATCTAAAAAGCAGCACTTATTGCAAATATTGCGTTTTGTTTCCTCCAACTGATTTTGTTGCTGGGAAAGGTAGGCACCAGTCCCTGGTTTGAAATTTTGAGTTGGCATATTTTATAGCTCCCCCCCCCCTCTCAATCATGATGGTCTCGTTATGCCCTGGTCCAGGGTTCTGACCTGCCGTTTGGCTGTCGATCTAATGGTTTGAAGTTGGGTGCTTTTCTCCAGATGTAATGTGAATGCACGTTAGAACCCTTTAAAAAGTCTCTCACCGCCTCCCCAGACCCAGACAGCACATAAGCTTAAATCAAGCTTGACATTTCTTTGAATTTGACGTTTTAATACAAGCTTGACAGTTCAATTCATTTTAAGCTTGCAGCAAGCTTGAAAATTACAAAAAAGCAGCAGCAAATATTTTTTCGCCGAATTTGAGTCATTTGAACTGTCAAGCTTGAATACAACTTGATTGGAAAGCCACATCCACATAGCAAATAATTTATCACAGTCATAAATGTACTTGACCATAGAATTAAAAAAAAAAAAGATTCTATATTTCCAAGTTATTTTGAAATTCTTCAAAATAAAATGCAAATATACTACAAAATTGATTTCAAAATCAGTCATTTGTCTCGATTTTGGCCAGTATTGCCTAACATGAGTGTCGCGATATTGAAAGTTTTAAAACGTGTGCTCCTTTTAAGTTTATATTATGCTTATTTCTCTATTAGTAGAGTCTATAAATCACACATAACATTATTTTAATTTTGATTCATCCCGTGAAAAATAAAAGATGCAGAACGGCATCGGGCAATAATGATCAATCTCGCCAAAAAAAAAAAAAAAAAACGGCGTGACAACCATAACAGTCACTTCAAACTTTAGTCATGTCACCTCGAGCCAGTTTGTTTGTTTGTGGGATTACGGCCGATTAGCTACGCGTGGGCTCTAGGCCGAAGGGTGGGGTGCCCTCCGTAGGGGTCTTTCTAAGGAGTCCTAACCCGTATTTATGCTAAGGGTTAGGACCCCCTAGACTCGAGTCAGACTGGCATGGTGGTTAGGACGCTGATTTCCCACACCTTAGGTCCCGAGATTTCTTCAGCAAAAATTTTTTTTTCCTCAAAAATCAATGAATAGAAATTGAGTTTTAACTCAATATTTAAAATTATATTATAGGAAAAAAGTGATCATGCTAGTACTATTCATTTGATCAAAAATTGGAATACCGCAAGTGTCTAAAATACGTGTCAATCTGTGTCTTCATCCCTCTAATACCCTGTATTTCTTGTGGTAGAGCACACTTTCCAGTCCATAAGTGACAAATGGCAGTTACTCTGTGACACCTGGATACTACCAACGGAGCTCTGGAAACACGACTCGAAGGAAATCTGTCCTGCGTCCCAAACTTCGGACTCCAGGTCCTGAGAACGGAGTCCCCATACGCATTTCCCTTCTACCCGTGTATAAGTTCTACGTCGAAATGTGTGGGGTGACGGGTCAATGTTCTTTCGAACTTGTGGGTGAGGAAATCCTTTTATTTTGGAGAGTGGGGCTTCCTTTGCATTTCTAACTGACCCCTTAAACGTGACAACACCAGAGTACTTATGGTCATTCTGTCAGCCTTATCTCTCGATATTCTGGGGTATGCCCCCCCTGGATGGGATCACCTCGAGTGCGAGACCACAAGAAGCCTCATCTCATCTCGTGGTCTCGCATCCATCCCTATGCAAGACACTGTACTGTTTTATCACTTTGTCCACAAATTCGTTTAAAGTTGGCTTGGTGGAATAAAAAGCTTTAATAAATGTTTTACGATTCTATCAAGAATATGATGCTGGCAGCCAATGTACTGTGACTGATCAAATCCCCTTGTAATCATTGCAATTTTTAATTTTTAACAATTCCAGTGACTTGTCCAGTTTTTACTGTTGTTGTATCTCATCAATCATTTTGAAGTTCTTCCATGCACCAAATTCATTCAGCAAATATTGGTGTGTTGAAAATGTTCTGCAATAATCCATTTTCACATTTTACTCCACTCAATTTAATTTCTTTAAGTGAATTGTTCAAGATAACCAATTGATATTTGTGATTTGCTATTTATTTACTGTGGAAGTGAAGGCAGAAATGTTTCTTTTCTTGCAGAATGATTTTTAATTTACGCTTTGCATCTCCTTATCACAAACTCACCAAACACCTGACTGTGACGGTGTTGGAATACTCATTCCATCTTCGGGTACAGTGGCATAAACTGCAGCAAAGGCAGTGTTTAAGTATATTGGTTGCCAATTAGCTCCTTGTGATGTTGAAAATCGGGTGACTCTTTTCATTTTGTTATTTTCACTGTCATCTGATTCAGATACAGATGTTGTTTTGGAATAAGGTTTCATTACTAACTTCTGATAATATGTCATCTACATCAGGGCAGAGACTGGTTGGTTCTGATTGGGAAACACATTTTTTTTATACTGCCTTAGAAAGATGAATGGACAACTGTTGAGAAACTGTGCTGGTTACATATCTAATTTTATCTTATATTTAATTATACCTTGTATAATTCCTTAATCTTCTTAGCATAACCAATTTCCATGTGTTTTTGTTATGCCATATATATTTTCTACATCATGTAGAATTGAATGCTGTTTCCCCTTTCTTTTTTTTTTCATTCTCTGCAATCAGTTTAACCACTTCTGACATAACTGTTTGTTTTGCTAAAACTGGGAAGTTAATTTTTTTCTAGAGAATGGTAAGCTTGTCAGTTATCAGATACATTCTTTCTTTCTTTCTTTTCTTTTGCTGTTTCCAGAAGTAACAAGATTAAAAGGGCTGAGTGTTTTAATTCCAGTTATATCTTGTGTTTTTGTTAAATTCATAGAGAATATAACTACAAGGTAAAATTTTATCTGTGAAAAGCCAATTTTTCCAGAAAAAGCTTTTTTCCACCACTTCAAAATTTCCAGAAATTTTACAACTCTACATAGCAGTCAATTTTGCTTCTGTAAATGTGCATTTATGAAAATGCATTAATTTATTTAGATAATCTTTCTTTCTTTTTTTTTTAACTTTCACAATTTTTGAAATTATATCAAAGTTCCATATTGAAAGTAAAAAATTAAAATCAGAAATAGAATTCTTTTGATTTAAACAACATAAAGTTTAAGCGAATGTTATAAAAAATTTTAATTTGAAAAAAATGCCTCTAAATGTAAAACAATAGGTTAAAAATGTGTAAAAAAAAATAAGATTAGCATTATTAAACAAATATTTACATTTTTAATAGTACACAATGTCTCTATATTAATACACTGCAGTAAGTTTCAAATATCAAGCACCACAAACAATGTAATTTGTAAGAGAAAAGTCTGATTATAAAACACATCAACTATTTAGAATATACTGCCATCTACGATAGCTTTCAATGTGTTGTCTACTCAATTGAATATATATAACTTTAGGATCATTTAATTTGTTTGACTTCTTTAGTTCATCTTCAAGAAATTTTGGTAATGTTTGGGGTTCTGGCAGCATTAGGCAATCATTTAACACTTCAAGAAGATAAACATTCTCAAGAGCAGCAGCAATTCTTTCTTTGTCAGCAAGCTGTTTATTAACTAAAATAAAAAGTAATTTATTAAAAGACAAAACTATACAATGATAGAACTTGTGCATAAAATTAGACACCATAATTTCAGAAAGAGCTAAATTTTATACAAACAGCATTAACATGTTTAAATGCATAATTTTTGCTCGTACATTATTTACAGTAAGACTCACTATAACTACAGGGTTCATACTCATTTATTGAAATTAAATTCCCTGAGTTTTCCAAACACATTCCTACAAATTTCCAGGTTTATCGCAAGCATAAATAAAAGGTAATTATCAGTATTCTAAATAACTAATTAACATTTATGTACTTAATACTTTGAACTAGTTACATATTCATAAACAGATATTACTAAAAATATTGAATAAAATGTTCCTAGTACAGCATGGTGAAACTTAACTAGAACAGGGAAGAAAATAAGCAATAAAATATTACTAGTAATACAAAAAAGTACCCTTTCCCTGAGTTTTCACTGAGATAATTAGTTATAAAAAAAGTCCCTGAGTGTTCCAGGTTTTTCCTGAGGCGTACGAACCCTGAACTAATTTTATAATACAGGGTGTTTATTACATAAAGCATTGTCAGTTTATTGACCTTTTCTTGATTATTCCCAGTCCACACTAAATGTTAATCCCCATATTAAAAATACATCACACTGATACAATCAAGGAAAATTATATTTTTAAATTAAAAGTAAATAAAACATACATAATAACTAACTATATAATGAACACCAATACCTAACCATACCAATACTACCAATACCAATAGCCAATACCTAATAAGTTTTTTTATCTTTTTAAAGATATGATACAATATAACTTAATTTTCAACCACAAATAATAAGGTCACATGAATAAAAAAAAAAGTCGACTCCATACATATGTATTCAATATATAGTGTGTTCCAAAAAGATGGTAACACACTTAAATTCTTTACCTATTAGAGACAAGAGGCCAATGTAAATTGTAAAAATGTTCAAAATAAGGCAGGAAAAAAAAGGCTACGTTAATTTTCAAAGAGTGACACTTTTAAAATTTGTATACGACTACTGCACAAAAAGTTCTCAATTAGTAAAATGTGCCCCATACACTGAGGTGCAATACACTAGAGATGAGTTCGGGCTCATTTTTTGAATCCTGAGCCCAAGGACTTTTAATCCGAGCACGCCTAAGCCCAAGCAACCTTATTTAAGCCGGAGCCCAAAATTTCAGCTAAAGATTAAAAAAAGTTGAATTACTTCATTGATAGAATACAATAAATTTTGCCGTTTCTGCAAATTAAAGAAAAATATAGTTGCAAACTCTCAATGCACTTTCTAGTTGTTTATATCCGTGTTTATCAAAAGATGTCGGATCTCATGACTAACTAAGTAATATAAGCCGCCGTTCTGAAATACCCAAAGAGCTTCACGCACCTTCTAGGTGCCTGTGCCACTATTTTTTTTTTTTTATATAAGTACTTTTATTTTCCTCATCAATCACTTTTTAAAATCTGTTTTAAGGAGTATGTTCAATAAAGAAAAAATTTTTCACGAGCCCAAGCGCAGTTGTGAATTACAGAGCCCGAGCACGGTTCGGGCTCGGGCTGAGCCCGTCTCATCTCTACAATACACCAATCCATTACTAGCAGAGTGTGTGGTTTAAAGAAATAACATTTTTGCTTTCATCAAATATTACTCAACCATGAAATCATTATCTATTTCAGCATCCAGCCTTTTCAAATAACTGCAACTTCTATTTCTCTAGAAAAAGTTTTCTCTAGAAAAGTTGTAGCACAAGGAAGTACTACTGTACAAGACAATTTTTCATGTCTGTTCATACACCCTTGCATGCTGTTTGCTCCCATGGAATCAACAGTTCTGTTGGATGGATAGTCAAAATTTAATGGAACTTCATCCAAGTTAAAAATTTCACTGTCCTCCTAGATCAAGTTTTTGTAATAATCAACGAGGTGCAATAGGGTAGAGCATATCGGCAATCCCAATTGGTTCCAATGTAAGTGACATGTGACTTATGCTGGAATTTTGCAACTCTGGAAATAGTTCCTATTCATATGTGTTGGATGAAAGACGGCTGCTCTGTTCTGTTTTATAAATTTAAGAAAAAATGGTTATTTGATGCAACGCATATGGATGCAAAGAGTTTTGTTAAAGGAGGACCTGTAACCTTCTATAGATAAGTCAAAATTCTATGGTCTATTATTTTATTTTTAGTATTTTCATCATTTCAATACCTCTATTGAATTGGTGTGAAAGTTTCAGTCATATTGTGTCGGAAAATTACCACTTTGAGTGACTTTTAAAGCATGTATTATTAGCACCAAAGTGTATTTAATACTGTGACACTATTTACTCGAATTACCCTTTTAAAATAATTGATTTTTATATCCTTTTTCGTGTACTCCGTTGAAATTAAAAGCTGCGCCAATTGGCTGTAATCTTTTATTGCCATGTCGTATATCTTTCGGTGTCATAAACAGTACTGTCTGTGATAAAAAACATTGCTATTATTAAATTATTATTAATATTCAGAAAAATAACCATTTAAGTTGTAGCTAAAAATGAAGGAAAATTTCCAATCTAATTCTTCGGAATCGTTATCTGCCAAAAGATATGATGAAGTTTAAAAAAAAAAAAAAAATTCTCACCCATACTGAAAGCGCGTTAAACTAGCGATGAATGGCCTAAGTTATCACCTCAAACAACATAAGTCACATGGTATATGCTGGTCCCTGGCTAGCAGACGAAACCCTATGGAATGCACCATCTACTGTAGTATAAGAAGTCAGTAGGAATAATCTAAAAATGCAGCTGGTTTTCTTTCCCATCTTAAGGCAACTTTTGGCCAACTGTTGTGTGATTGAAGATGGCTAATTTTTTTCCTCTCATGAGACAGTAGCACCAAGTGAGACCCCGTTAAAATTCTTGATGCCTATTTCACCTGCCAACACTTAGGCTCGCAAACATATCTTTACTGTAGATACTGGTACTCTGTTCTCTCTTACATTCAGTAACTACCAGTGCAGTTAATCCTCCAATTTCAGCCAAAATGATAGTCTTTGATGGAAAGCTCATCATCTTCTTTCTGTGTTTTAGACAAATCTTCTTTTTTTTCCCTCCACAACTGAACATTAGATTTGTCTACATTACATAGAAGACCACCTTCCCGATTTCCAATTTTTTCTGCTGATTGAACGACTAAGTTTGAATTCAGCAGTATAATCCATAATTGTTTAGAAGACATTTCTGGATTTAAGCTTCAGTAACTTTCAGGGAACACAACAAAATATGGCCTGAAAAGTTCAGCACATGCGAAAAATAAATAAATAAATAAATAAATTGGGGACAGCATGTTTGTTCTCATTGACAGCATTTAACTGTGCATTTTGATTGGTTATTATCAGATTCTATACTAAACATTTTTCAGGAAAAAAAAAAAAAAAAAAAACAGCAACAGATAATCCGCAGCTGCGTATAATATGCATCTCAAAATTTTAAGCTTTTTTTAATAAATAATATATGGGTTGCAGGCAGGAAATTACGGTATATCTGCAAATTCTGAGTTGGTAAACTCATTCATACATCTCCGGCAACGTACTAAACTAAAGTGATCATGCTTCCATGAGCCTGCGAACATTGTCCTTAGCGTCCCTAACCATTTCCATTTCTAGAGACATATTCTTGTGTAAATCTTGTTTGTCATGGTATGACAGACCAGCATGTTAAGTTTGGAAACTTTTTGAAACACCCTGTTTATATATAGATTGTGGTATAACTTTTACTACATGTATAGTAACTTTTCAGATAGAAAGAATACACATACAACTTTTGAGGAATAAATTATCATTAATATCATACTTGCAGTATAGGATGCATGAGTTCCTGCAGCAATTTTGACATCAATCTGAAAGAAAACAGTGAATAGCTAAATTTGATAAGCAAACTACATAATTTTTATAACATGAAGAAAACATATTAAATCTCTGAAAAGCTTTACATAGACAATGAAAGGAAGAGGAATAAAAAAATATTAAATTTATGTATAAGTGTACTGACTAAATAAACATCTTTCAATGTAAAGCACAAAGATGATGAAATATAAACTAAATAATTTGTCATTTCATTTTTTTTTCTTTTAAGCAAACTCATTATCTAATTTGATAAAAATTTGAACTAGATATATGGTAATAATAAGGATGAGATACTTATCTGTGAATAGCGCTGACTAAAGCAGGGTCCAATCATGGTTAGATTGGGGTCCCTGGGAAAGGGTATACTTTTTTTTTGGGGGGGGGGGAGCACAAGAGCTAAAATATAATTAGCTTGTGCTAAATTGCACAAGATTAGATTATAACTCAAACAGTTACATCAAATGTTTGGAGCCACCTTTTAAGCACTAGATTGGCTGATGGAAAGCTTGGTCAAGGATGACCAAGAGAAACAACTACATCTGAAGACTCGGTCACTCTCGGTTGCTTTCTCAGTTGTGCATTTTAGAGTGCATTCTTCTATTACAGGGACAAAATTGTCACTATAATCAACTACTGCTTGTTTTGTGGTAGTTATAATTGGTTTGACAAGCCATTTTGATAGCTCACATTCACCTATGCTCCTGTGCTAAGTTGAGCAAATTTCCACTAACTGAAATTGTGTGAAACCAGACAGGAGTCCATTTTGTTACCATACAGCATGCTTAATGACTTGAGCTCTCTTAGATATGTGCACTCAAAATCACTTTAATCCTAAAACATCCCACAGCATTGACAGAGCGTAACTCTTGTTGCTTGTTTCACTTGCTTTTGTTGATTCCATATATGCCCAGTGATTATTTTTCTGGCAAAGATTACATCTGCTTCCATAGGCTGGACAATTCCAGTCATCTTGCTTAATCTGCGATTCCCAGCTCTGCAATTTTTCGCATAGTTGGTAAAAAATAAAATTAATCAGCCTATACACTCCAACTTGCCTAATAACTTGAAAGGTTGATGGAATCACTTTCTAAAAATGTATAATATCCGCGGCGTAATGGAGTTGTCGCGAATTAATTGTTTCATCTGTTCTATCTGTGGTTTGCAGAGGAAGATGATAAATGCCAACGGCTCTAATGCGAGAAATTTCATCTGGGAATCGTCCCAGAGTAGCTCAGTGGTAGAGCACCCGCACGTTATGCGGAAGTCCTGGGTTCGATTCCCAGCTCTGCAATTTTTCGCATAGTTGGTAAAAAATAAAATTCATCAGCCTATACACTCCAACTTGCCTAATAACTTGAAAGGTTGATGGAATCACTTTCTAAAAATGTATAATATCCGCGGCGTAATGGAGTTGTCGCGAATTAATTGTTTCATCTGTTCTATCTGTGGTTTGCAGAGGAAGATGATAAATGCCAACGGCTCTAATGCGAGAAATTTCATCTGGGAATCGTCCCAGAGTAGCTCAGTGGTAGAGCACCCGCACGTTATGCGGCAGTCCTGGGTTCGATTCCCAGCTCTGCAATTTTTCGCATAGTTGGTAAAGAATAAAATTAATCAGCCTATACACTCCAACTTGCCTAACATCTTGCTTAAGTTTGTAATAATTACATTTTCTCTTTCCCTCTATTTTTTTTTTTTTTTTTTTTTTTTTTTTAATTCCTGGCAATTGCAATCGGTGGTGTTTGGGCCATAGTGGCAGAATTTTGTCATGCTTTTTGTAACACAAGCTGGAGAAATACAAAAATCTTTCTGCAGCACAATATATATTTATGCATGCATGTACACACAAAGATGTGGGTTCATTTAAACTTTGTTAACAGAAAATTACAATTTAGTTTATGTTGCCAATAATTAGTTTATGAAAATTGGTTATTCAAACAACATATGAAATTTTGCATTTCTGAAAAAATACTACATAATGACAGGATTTAGAGATCTTGGGGTATGCAAGGAATGGGAACTCCCTACCACTTCCATTAGTTTTAAGTAAGCCAATAACTTACACAATGATGTTTTTGGTGTAACACAACACTAACTACTTTATCTAAATTTAATAAACATGCATTCCGTAGGGCTATGGTAGATGATACTGACATAGCATACATGTGCCAGCTACAAAATCTACTCCGATCAACCACCCCTGTAAATAAACAAGTACACGTTAAAACTGTAGAACTATATGTGTGCTCAGTGGGCTGAACAGAAGTTGGGAGAATATTGATGACATTGAAAACATTTCACCGACAAAGATTATTTTATATAAATATCTAAAAGTTTTAAAAACTAAGTTCAGATTATGAAATCATTATTTTATTTTATTATATATATATAATTTTTATTTAAATTACTAAAATATAATTTTATACAAACAGAATTTTATATATATATATCTTAATTATTAAAATTTTTCATAGTTAAATAAAAAGTTTTAAATTTATATTTTCAAATAATTAATTCAAATTTAAGTTTTTTATTTAGATTATCTCATAAAGGTATATTTATAAAGATAAATTTAAGCTTAACTATCAAATAACATTTTTATTCAAATATTTTTTTAAATTGCTGTAAATTTAAACCCAGAAGTCTGAAAATTCATAATTTTCCAAAATCCAGACGTTTAGCCCTCCTAATATTATAAATCTTCTTTCCTTTCTTACCGAAATTAGAGTAATTAATTGCAATCGAGTCAATCCATGTATTGTTTTTAGTCATGAATTGCTGCAATTGGCTAAATGCGTTATTGCGGTGTTATGAGCCATGACAAAAAGATCCAAGATGGTGTTTGCGCTCATAAACCTTACTTTCTCTCAATCAACAATGGATTAATGCAATTTTGTGGGTGAGGGACAGCTAGTTAGAATTTATGGCAATTTTATGGAAGTAAAATAGGATCTTTTACTTCATCCCCGCTTTAATCCTATCTTGCCCAAGGTATGATTACATTCAATTAATGAATACTAGCTAATCCAATTAATTTTTGCATTGCTACACAGGTTGTCTACCAAATTTCTGAAAGTCAATTTCCTGACTTTTACCTGACTTTTGGGAGGTCCCGAGAAAGAAATTCCTGACCAATGCATTTTACTTTAGGAAATTGCACAGTGCCCCCTCCCTTGTCTTTATATTTTAATATTCTGTACAACTTCTTGAAATCAATTTTAACGGAAGTATACAGGATTAAGCTTTCCTCCATTGAGAAACAGAAGTAGCCGCACTTTCTGATAGAATTAACTAGCTGTTCTTGGAAATACGGTACCAAGTAAGCTAATTTGTCTTTTACTCTCCCGTCACGATTGATCAGCCCCATTTTCCCCTCCTTATACAAAGACATTGCTTGATTCTTTCGCGGTCCGAAAAATGCGTTGCAGTAGCTTTCGGTTTTGAGTCTGACAATTAGAGAGAAAGGGTTAAAAAAAAAAAAAGGACACGAAAAAAAATTTGATTCTTTTGGTGAATTTTCCGGACCCATTATCCAATTTCCTGGTTTTTTCCAGACTTTCCGGACCTATTTCCCAATTTCCCGGCTTTTTCCAGACTTTCCGGAGCGGTAGACACCCTGCTACAGTCAAAAGGATCTCTCGCATTCATCAATATCAAGTTATGTCATCGAATGTTCTGTGTCAGCTGTTGGCTCATGACCAAAAACAAAGTTCAAGGATCTGTTATATAAAAAAACTCCTTTTCAAAAATTTGCTTGTACCCTAAAAACTTACATAAATTTAAACTCCCAAATTAAATAAGAGCTGCTGAAGGGGAAAAGATTGATGACAAAGATTATAAGATAAAATCTAATTTTTATTAGTCTATGAAAAGGTTGAATAAACATCAAACAAGTTCCATGTATTGTAGCATGGGTGCCGGCAGGTATGGGTAAGGGTGGGCATCGAGGAAATCACACAGAAAAATAAATGGATATGAAAAAGTTGAAATCTTAAAATTTTTAATAATTTGATGTTAAGCAAACCAATAATTATAAGCACATCATAGAGGAAAAATGTTGAAAATTGTTAGTCTTCAGAAACCTTAGGAAAAGGAATCAAACTCTTTCAAATGAAATGTTTTAGTTTTGTAACGTGTTTTGTGAGCATTTTGTCTTTTTTTTTTTTTTTTTCATATCACCTGATTCATGAAAATATTGATATCCTGTGGCAGTTTGAAATTTGCATCCCCTCCACGTTCTAAGTTTGGACAATTGTGGTTCGTAGGAGTTGATCAATCTTTTGAGAAGACTGTGGGGGGGGGGATATTCTGGCATTTTAACAGCAAACAATGCCGGATGATCGAACTTTTACTGTACTTAAATTTCATTTTGCTTGATAAACATCTTGACACTTTATCGCCATTCATTTGGGTGGTGGATTCGATAGCTACTTTTCAAGAAATATAAGTTGAAATTTTCCCACTATTTATATAAATTTTAACATTTAAAAAAATTTCTATTTTAGAATTTATTTATCATAAATGTTGCATAAATTGTATTGTATTTCGATATAATGTGCATTAAAAACACTGTTCATGAAAAATACTGGAAGTCTGCTACAGATTATCCGTGGATTATCTCAGGCCACAGATTATACGATGCAATTCTTTTTAAAAGGCTGATAAAAATTGTCTACGGATTATAAACCAGTGCGAACTATGAGCAGAAAATTACAGTACTTTGAATTTCAATGGAAGAAGTCATTAACTGAACTTTTACACATAAGCTAATCAAAGTTGTAAAATACTTACTTTGAATTTTGATGGAAGAAGTCGTATCAACTGAACTTTTATACATAAGCCAATCAAAGTAGCCATACTGCAATGAGGAATTGTAGGCTTGAATTCAACAAAACAAATACACTTTTCATCATCCACCTAACATTTACAGAATACATATGTATAATATATATAAGCAGAAATATAAAATAATTTATTAACATAAAATGAAACTTGTTAAAACATTTGGAGAAACAAACACTAATATAAATAGGTATATGTATAATGAACTCTAAAGGTCACCTCTTAAGACCAATAATACTATAATTACATGATTACAGATTGAGTTTGATGAATTAGGATTACTGTAAACTTCTGAAGAGCAGTTCCTCTAAAAATTAGTCACGGTCACACCAATAAGTAGAAACAGCCATTTTGTATTTATCACTGATTTAACTGATTCTGCAGGCACGGTGATGACTGAATTTTTCCAGAAAAATTTGTTGCAGACAACAAAACTGCACTCTTTCTCTTACAAGGGGAAGGCACAACGTCAGAAATTCATTTCGTGACAAAACTCTGTATACTAATAGTACTCCTTTATGGTGTGTTCAACCCTTAATATATTGTCCACTGGGGAGACAATTCGGAGAAAAAGCTTTTGAACATTTATTTTCAGCTTATACACTAATAAATACGTCCATTTGACTGCGGCCATACAGTTCAGTCTGTAGCATGCTCATGCACAAACTGGATATGCAAGGTTTAAGCCTTATACTCACCTTTTTTTATTTTTTGTCCAATTTGTTTAATTAATTTTTACAATTAAATAAATTATTTATGTACATCAATCATTTTATTTTGTTTAGAAAAAAGGCTTATTAAATACTCATGATATTTTAATCACTATAGTAAAAATTTTACTTTTTAAAATAAAAAATAACTTATGATGATAACGTTATAAAGTCTTATAATACGAAAAACTTTAAACTGTGTTGTTATTTCATTTTACAATACATTTTTTGACATCTAGCACAGTTAATAAAAGAGGAATTATTGTGAGAACAGTGTTTGTTAAGAAATTCAGTTGGAAAACAAGCATTTACATTCAAAGATATTTTCCTATCTTCAGAAGTTTAGCAACATACCAACCATATCATATTATTTTATCAAAAACTCATAATGACAATTGATTGAATTTAATACATTTCTTGAGTTTATTTCTTGATTCTGTTTGACTAAATATGGTGAATTTTGTTTCATTTGACCTCTCCAAGAATTGAAAATATTATCTGGTAAAAGAAAATTTTCTTTTTCCACATTTTAAAAATTCTTGAAAAAAGTCAGAAGCTACAAACTTTGCTAAATCCAGAAATAAACTGAAGGTTGGCCCAGAGGATATACCGTAATAGCAGTGATAAAACTGCCAAAAAATTGTATACAATACTGTTGTAATCTAATCAAAAGCTATTATCCTTGGCCTCTCACACTCTTTGGGAGTGTGGTGACTATGCCATTTTTTATGTCCACCAAAATGGCAGCTTCTTTGTGTACCAGCTGATGGACAACCAGCGGCTGTGGGGTCTATAACAGTCAGCAGCCGTTGTAGTGGTGTGTGCTCCTGTAGCTATTCAACCAGCCAGCCCAACGTGCTTCTGTCCATGGTCCTGATGCCTCTTTTTGAAGGATTGCTATCTTGCAAAGAGTGTCAGCCATGGAGTTCCCAGGTGAAGGAGAATAGAAGCTGCCTCCCCTTCAAGCATCCGAGTATAATAAAATATGGATGTGTAAGTAATTTAACGAACTCTGTTCTTCAGTTCATCTTGTTTATGCTCAGTTCAACTAGTTATGTTTTCTCTGGCTATGTTCAGTTTTAGTTATAAGAGCTGAATAAAGTTGTCCACTCTAAAAGTCTTAATCTTTCTGACCACAAATAATTTGGAGTTAAATTGAAAAGGACTAAGGGTAATAGTTTTTTTACCGTCCCCATGACTGGGACCCTCTTTAGGAGTAAGCACTCTTTGTTTTCTATAGAAAAACATCTGCTCTCTAACATTCACAAGAATGTTGGTTGGTCAGAACTGGTTCAGTAGAATCAAAAAGAAAATTTTATGACCATTTATATAATTTAATATCAAACTGCTAGATTTCAATGATAGAAGTATTTGTGGTTATTTTTATTGTAGTATTATAATAACTATTGGTTATTTCTCATTTTAAAAAGTATAATTAAAAGATAATTAAATATTTACAAAAAATTTTCAAAAAGAAGATAAAATTATTGATGTTAGTAAAGAGTTATTTAATTATAAAAATTAATTAAAAGAATTGGGAAAAAAATAGCTGAACAAGAGCCTTGAGCCCTAGACGCTCATGTTTTGTGTGAGTGCATTACCAACTGAGCTTTCAGCCTCTGTTGAGTGAAGGTACTTATAAGTATATAAGCTGAGTTTGAATTTTTGAAAGCTTTTTTCTCAGTATTGAACTGCTACTGGACGTTATTATATTAAGGCGTGAACATCCCAAAGGAGTAGTATTATTACATGGAGTTTTGTCCCAAAATCAATTTCGCAGGTCCTGCCCTCCCCTTGTTAGTAAGAACAACACTGATCACTTTGTATGGCAGTTCTTAAAATTTCTGTAGAACACTATTTATATATTAGTTCCTGTCATGGTGATTCATATTATGTTAACGAAAAAAAAAAAAAAATAGATTTATGTTTTAGGGACAATGAAACAAAATAAACAGTTCAGTGTTTTTTTCCCCCTTTAACCTGTTAACCCTCATTCATTGTTACAATGATGCAACAGCAGCGATTTTCCCAGGGCCTTATTATCGCAATGGCAAATCGGGACTTTGCCTAGGGCCCCCGACGCGAAAGGGCCCCCCAATTTCAAATATTGTTCTGAAATATATTTTTTATATCAAAATGTTATGAAAAATAAAATACATTTCATAGAAGGGGGCCCCCAAATTCATCAATGCCCGGGGCCCCCGTTGGTCATAATCAGGCTCTGGATTCTCCCCTCTTTACCCATTGCTGCTGTTGAGTCCTAAATGGTTTATGTATCCATTTGCCCACGCATTTGGCATGAATTCATTTGGCACCGTCCTTGGCGCAGTTTGTGTGAGCACCTCTTTAATGTAACCCGATCATTCGCTTCTTCACTTTCGCCCTCAGCGGCACGCAGTTTGAGTAATTATAAAATTTATTGAAAACGCATCAAACTTTATTCTCATTTTATTTTGAATACTAAACGCCTACACCTGCATTGTCATCATTCCCACCAGTTGCTTCAATGCATGGGTACAGAAGGAAGAATTGCTGTCATTGTGTCCTTGCAATGATGGGAGCAAACTGTGGTTTAATGCTTTTTTATTATTTATTTATTTTTTTTTTTTTTTGCATCATTCTCATAATGAAAATTAGTGCCATCTTTTAAGTGGCAACCATGGCATGTACCATACCTTAAAATATGCCACTGGGCTTACATTCCCATTATTGCATCATTAAAATAAAAAAGATTTTCTAAACTAGAAGTTTTAGTAACAATAAAGCTTTTATAAAAGACTGATTTTTCTTCTTCAAACCATATCAGAAAATGTTGACTATTGTTTCAATACAATTTCACAGTGTTTACTAATTGGTAGATGAAGACAAGATCTACGATCCCCATTCTAAAATGATTTTGAGTTCCTTAGGTACATATATTATCCATCCAATAAGTTTGTAACACTATGCTGAAACTAATAAAGCAATTTAAATTCAAAAGGCTAATAAATCCTAAACATTTCCTTTTTAAATTTCCAGTTACTTTTTTTTAAATATAATTACAAAGTAGTTTTTTAAAATTATTTATGTTGCAAATATATTTACCTTCACTAAATCAACATCTACAACTCCTAATTCCTCTAATGTCATTGGATGTTCAGGATCTTTAATATCTCTGATAAGATTTAAAAAAGTTAAGTATGCATACCGTAAGTTACATAATCAATATTGTAAATGCATTTAAGAAATTTAAGAGTTATCCTAAGATAACTAATTTTTGTATGACTTATTAGTAGGTAGATTAACTATACTTCCCTGAGACATACACATCTTATACAGCATAATTTTTAAAATAATTATACTGCTCAAAGACATCTGTAAATTAAAGGGGATAAATGCAAAATATATTCTTCAGTGTCATAATTGAGCAAGTAATTTTTTCAAATTCTTAGTGGTGAGAACAGGGCCCACAAAAATTCAGGGACAAGAGCTCACAAAAATTAAAGGGCTCAATGTCTTTTAATTTCTAATTTTTATCCCTTAAACTTCTTTTTGCTGGCATAAATATGAGTTAAAATTAGAGTGTACTTGTAGAGTTAGTTTTGTCCATAAGTGCTGACATTGACATTTCAGAAATTCAAAGAGCACACATAAAACTTAATATTTGATTCAATGTTAAATGTCTCTTACACATAAAAGCATTGTTTGGTAAATTAAAGGTAAACATGATTTCAAAGATTTTTTTCAAAAAAAAATTAATAAATTTACCGAAAAATTATTAAAATAATAATAAAAATAAAGAAGAAGAAGAAACTTTGCATAAAAGTTGTCAGGTATATAAAATTTTGTTAACATACGTCACACTTCAGAAATTTTTTTATTGCAATTCAGTGTAAGATAAAAAAGAAAAAGAAAGTGACATTTAGAACTAACTAACAAAGTTTCAAATCTTAGCGGTCTGTCTTTTCCAATGCTTCAGCAAATGAAATTACAAGCACCTCCATCAATCAAGCGCCTCCTAGTAAAGGCATCACCAGAAATAGGTAACTACTCTGCACTAAAAAATGTGGCATTTTAATGAGGAAAAAGGCTGTGAAAATCAGCGCCATCTATCGAGAAAAGGCTTTTTTTTTTTTAGGAATTTGTCTAATATATTTATTTCATTCTTATTCGTCAGTTTTGCATCCAGTTGTGGCAAAAAATCAAGGTAACTTTATTTAGGTGGGACACATTGCAGGGTTAACATTAGGGGAAAATATTGGGTGAGATTCTCATCTTTAGCTTCAAAATTAAGTTGGATTTTTTTTAATCTGTGTGAAAATTTGAGAATTTGTTTATTTTTAAAATTTATTTTTCACAATGTACAAGCAAAATTAATATCATTACAAAAATACAGTGCAACTAAGATTATAAATATCAAAATTAACATTATAATACACAAATGAATTTGATAACAATACAATTTAATGATATCTTTTGATTCTTTACCCCCATCAAAATCAAACAACTCAGCATGCGGGAAAATCCCACGAGTGTCATTTTTTTAGTGGGATTTAGTGTGGTCTTGCAGTAATCGCGCGATCCGCATTCCAGTGCGAACCCTGCATTGTATAGTCAAAAAAGAGGATGGGTAAGAAATAACAGTGCAATTTTAAAGTAAAACAAGGCAGTAAAAAAAGGGTGGAGAGTGAGGCCCGTATCTGAATCTGGTTCCAGGGACCATAATCGAATGTGGGGGCCATGATCCTACTTTTGGTACAATTTTTAAAGTTTTTCATGTGCAATGTGTTATGCAATCTGGTGGAGAAGAGCAATGTGGCTGTCCTACAATACACAATTCTACTCACTGTCAGTAAAAATGTTACAGAAACTTCATATTAAGATTGCATAATAGGGACTAATATGACATAGGAATTTATTTTATTTTTTCATTAGTTGGAAATTCATCCTTCAGGAAGATACCTATTATCATAAGTATCTAAAAAATTATAATTTATAATTGCAATCCTAAATTAGTTCATGCTTTAATAAATATCAGAAATAATTTAAGTTGTATAAAATAAGAATTTATTTTACATGCAACACATTAAGAATACCACATTAAATAAATATACACAGAATAAAAAGGATATCAAAAATTTCACGATCATCAAAGGGTAAGTTTTCTTCACTAAAATCCTTTTCTGTAAACACTCTATCAGGCATCCGACTATGCATTTCAGGAAATGCATTTTCAAGGAGCTTTTCATTCATCATTCTAAAAGTTTACAAGAACAATAAAATATTAATACTCAATATAAATCAAATTGATACATACAAACATAAAAGTACATACTTAAGTTAATTTAAGCCCTATTCAATATCATCCATTGGAAATTTATATAATGTAAAACTATTTTTTATCAGTTCCACTTAGACAAGCAAACATATCTCATCATGTAATTTATATTATTTCTCTAGAAAAATGCAAAAATTACGTTCCCACAGATCCAGTTTACTTTCTTCTATGCTTAAATCAACTTCATCTGTTTTCCACACAATAAGCTCGACTGTTATTCTACCCTTTCTTTTCCTTTTTGCTTGTATTTTGTTTGAAAATTGCCCAATTTTTGCTGAGCTTGCAATAGGCACTACAATTTTTGATCCTGCTGGATCCTACACAAACGTTTACGGGACTAGTCTATCGGTATTAAGACTGTAATCCCGCAGGATGGAGAAATAAATTATTTTTATTACAATTTCACGCTGTCTTCCCAATCATCAATTTGTTAAAAATTTTTGCATATTTATGTATCTTATCTAACAATGCATGAATTAATAATTACAAATTTTAGTTTAAAGAATTAATTTTTTTTAATTACTTTCTAATGGGAGTCTGGATCAAACATTGTAATCTAAAATTTTTGCTAACTTCCCAATCTACATATGAACTGAAATATTTCATACTAATTTATCTCTTAGGGAACGATCACAAATCAATTTAAAATGTTTTCATTTCAGGTTTGAATTCTTTTATAAATATGCATATAAAAAATTCAGGCTTTTAATTATCTTACTAAAATTAAATCCAGACTAGGAAACAATTCAATTTTTTACGTTGTTTTTTCAGCAAAGAAAATAACGGTAAGTACGTTAATGTACCTATAAATTTTATATTTGTATAAATAATCTTCTTTACACAAAATTAAATTTCATATAAAAATGTCTTTCCTTTTCTTATTTCTGTTGTAATCAGTTGTAAAATTAATTCTAAGCTTGAGGGAAATACTCCTCTGAAGTTTGTCAAGCACTGTTTCCATAGGATCTAACATTACAGCCAGATCAATAAATCTTAATCCCAAAATTCGCAACCAAATCTTAATCCCGAAATTCAAAACCAAAAACAGTGAGGGGTTGCATTCTCAAATCATCAGCACCCTATAAAAGGGTGATGAAGATTAATAAGAATCAGTGATCATGGGCACTGATTCTTATTAATCAGGCAGGGAGGGGCCATAGTCCCCACTCAGCTCCCATATTATATGATTTACATCATGAGAGCCCATAGGAATTTTTCTAGGGGGGTGCAGACTTCAAACATTTTTTCTAGAAGGGAGCAAATTTCAAACTTTCAACAAATTTAATCCTGGTTTTGACATTTGTTTACATCATGAGACATTAACCTAAAACTCTAGGGGGGCAAGTGCCCTGCCTTATTGTGTCCATGATTTACATATTGGTATAATGAAGTGCTTCAACACTCAATATTGCATCTTTCTGGGACAGGACCCTTGACTTATCTCCCCCCCCCCAAAACAATCATATGGTCGCCCATGCCAGTGATGTCTTTAGAAGATGAACTTCAGTTGCCATGCAAAAATGTATGGCCCCTTCAGGGTTTCATACCAAAATGATAAAAGAATAGAAAGTCTTTTGTCAAATGCTTTTGTATTCTCTATCAAAATTAGATCAAGCCTAGGAAGAGGCAAGTGCATATTTCGTTGTCTTTTTCACATTCTTCTTTTTTAGTAGCTAAGAAATAACATAGTACAGTAGGGAGCCAGAAATCCGCACAGCTTGAGACCATGGCTTGTGCAGATTTCGGGACATAAAATTCATCATAATCAATAATCATTGCATTTCTGATTTTAAAAAAGTAGAATACAATTTACAATGAAATAAAAACAGTCAAAAGTATTTCACTTATATTTTCACATGAAATACAAAAGCATAGGAGAAAAAAGAAAATACTAGAAGATTAACAAAGCAAATGGCTTCAAAATTTCCATTTTCTAATTTTGAAAGCATATTCTATGGTGATTTGTTTTAAAATATCATTTTTTCCTACTTCAGTTTCTTTTTCTTTCTTTCCTTTATTTATTTTTGCAAATTGTATATTATCATTAATTCTTGTTTTGTTACAGAACTTTGCTGTTCTAAAAATTTAAGTTATTCTTCTCCTAACTTTAAACTTTTATCAAATGGATTTATTATTATTATTATTATTATTATTATTATTATTATTATTACCCAAGTTTTCATCATCAGAATCATATTTATCTGGATTCAAGACACTTTTCAACAATTTCATCACTGGTGGATGACTTCTAATTTCATTATTTACATCAGAGAAGGTGTGCGGATTTCGGACGTTTGCGGATTTTAGGTCGGCAAATTTTTGGCTCTCGACTGTATATTATTATGAATATCATGACTATAATTTTCATATTTATGTAAGGTATTGTATTAGTTATCAAATAAGATAAATTATTATTATTAAGCTTAATAGTGCTTAAAATCTTACTTATTCCTAATTTTCTCTATTGAAATTAATTTTTAGTTAAATGAAATGTCAATCCTGCGGGATCAACAAATTCCACGAAACAAAAAACAGTGTGGGATTGCATTCCCTAGCTTGCAGTTACTGAGACAGTGGTGTAGGAGGGGGGGTGGGGTGGAGGCTTCCCCCCCTCATACCCTTCACAAATCAACACAATATGGTGTCTTCTTTATTTTTGGAATCAATCTACAGTAGAAGACCCAAAATCCGCAAGGCTCTAAAATCCACACTGTCTGTTCAATGTAAACAATGAAATCTGCCCTGCCTACTGCAAGTTCAGAAAATTACCGTATAACCACAAAGTATAACTAAATAAGCTATTCCCAATTGAAAAAAAATTTTTTAGGAGTCTATGAGCTCTAATCTTAACATTGATAACTTTCAAATGACTACTGACAGTGACATAATTGACACTGAATTATGATCACATGATGCAGACTCTGACACAGTAACAAGTGAGGATGATCAAAAAGTTGATAAATTAACATTTAATGAAGGTTAGGCTGTGAGAAAGAAATATCTCAGATTTGTAGAGCAACAAAGCTGTGTTATGAACAGAAAATAATGAAAAAAAAATAAATAAATAAATAAAAACTATAAATAGAACATCCCAAAGTCCTAAACTATTGAACATACATGTTTAAATAAGTTGTACTATAATCTCATAATTTTGTATATTGCATTAATCCTCTGTATTTTTATAGCATGATTCTAATTATAAGTAACATGATTTGTTTCCCTTGATCTATATTGCATTTTTTTTTCTATTATAAATAGAATAAATTTAATGGAAATAGAATAAATTCCCTATTATGACCCAAAATCCGCAAAATTCTAAAATCTGCACAAGGTCTGGAACCAAGCTGTGTGGATTTTGGGTCTTCTACTGTATATAAACATACTGAGCCCCCTCCCAAATATTGAATAGCTACACTCCTGTGCTGAAATCTCGCATATATCTTTGAAGATGATTCTTAGCTACTTACATAAATCACCCCCCAAAAAAATTTAACTGTTTATTTTTCCAGTCATTGGATGGATAAAAATACAGTGAATAAGTGAAAGTTATTCTTTATTATATAAGATTTTTTCATATCTATGCAGTGGTAGCTTGTAGATTCTGTTATTGGGGAGGGAGGGGGCTATTTTTTTACATTAATAGCTATACTTTTAAGTTTTCATTCATATACTGGAACAGTACTCTTGGAACCGTAACTAATTTTGGTGCTTTCTCTCAGCCCAGTGCTGTAGCTAGGGGCTAGCCAGGTGGGCAGCTGCCAGGGGTGCAAGCCTCAGAAGCAAGGTTGGCAAGTTTTTGACGGTTTTAACCATGGTTTAAACTGTCACGTCAAAAACTGTCGAAAACCTCAAATATTGCACTTGTAGTATTACAAATATTAATTGATGCCTTTAACATTGCATGCATTGTATAAGCTATGAATATGTAGGAAATGTTAATACTAATTTTTAAGAAATAGGGTCATCTTTTACATATTTTTTATAAAACATTGTCTAGAAAAAGGAAAAGAAAGTGGGAAGAAATTTAATTATGTATCCCATATAGTCAAAACAATATTGTTGCTAATATAATATTAAAATTATAAACTATCAATTACAATAAAAAGTTAGTTATGCCTTATAGAATGCTCCATGGAAAAAAATGAACGAAACTAATAAGTATTATTTTATTGTAAAATATTTTGTTCTTTATATCTGTAATTAATTAATAAATCAATATTTAGAAAAAAAAAAATGTGTGCTTTTCTATGCATTACAACATTTAAGTACTGAAATTTTTTACTAATTCTATTTTGAATACGAAGCTTTTGTATACTGATAATTAACAGGGTGTTGATCTTTATTTTATTTAAATGACTGAAATTACTATGTTATTGCCGGTTGCTTAAAGCCCTTTCAATTTAGGTTTTTGGATTAAATAAAAAGTTAACAAAACTGCAGACCATTATTTATTTAACTATATACAGTACCATGTGCCCTATTGAAAATGATTTATATGTACCATTTATAGTTTTTTTACAGGAGAAAAAAAAAATTCCAGTACATTACACTCTATGGGCAGTCATATTAACTACATTATGTATTTAGTTTCATGCAAAATGAAAATATACTGCATACTTACTTTGACATTTTGTTCTCTTTCTTTAATAAGTTTAGTTTTTGACGGTTTAAACAAGTTTATGACGTCAAAAACCCAACCCTGCTCAGAAGGTGCACTTTGCACAGACTTTTCCTATGTAATAGTAAGTTAGAAGTCTTAGAGGAGGTATGAGCAACTTTTGAAAGGCTGCATACAGGCCTGGCCAATTTTAAGATGTTAGCGAAGTCATAAGCCAAACTTTGGGATGTTAGCAAAGTCGCAGACCATATCACTGGGATTTTTTATGAGATTTTGAATGGTTTATATGGGTTTTGTAAAGTTCCGTGGGCTGAATCAAAAGCCGTGGTGGGCCACATCTGGCTTGTGGGCTGGAAGTTGCCCATATGTGTCTTAGAGGATACCAAATTCAAATCATGCCACAGGTGCTCATGACCCTAGCTACAACACTGTGTGCCCATCTGCCCATTTCTCCATAAGTTGCAGTCTTGTCTGCAAACATCGAGGAATGAAAAACCATAGGATCAATATCAAAAGTAATAGTTATATAAGTTTTTCTGAAGTATTGGGGTGGGGAAGTAACTAATAAATACAACTACTATTTTGGGATAGTTAAAGCATACAATTTCGACCAAGTTATTTTTCCACGAAAATCTTGAACTTTAGTATTTTCACATCCATGCATTTTCACATCCAATGCAGTATATTATAACATCCAAAAATGTTGACATAGGTGGTATTATTTGTTGCATAATATTTTATAAATACTAATTAACACAAAAAGTAACATTAATTGTCAATTATTATTTTGCGACAATTAAAGATAACATTTTATACAACTGCATAAATTTTCTCGTAAATTTTAAACACCATAATAATTTTTCAAATATAAAATAAAATGTAGGTGATCGAAAACTGTGAATGTCATCATTTTCTCTCTCCTTTTTACCCTATTTTGGAATGTATAGTCTAGGACTGTGTGCAGGCGCTGAGTAATCAAATGCAACACTGTTGTTGATATCGGAGGTGATTGGTTACACAGACTCCAACCTTCCTCCATGGTTTTTCAGCAAAGCAACACAACTGATGCATATGCAAATGAAGAATCAGTGATGAGAAAGTAAGAATTTGTTTGGACTGATAAATGGTGGAGAGCTGATATCACACATGCCTCACTGTTGCTGGTTATTCTGGGCGAATGCTAGCCTGTTTATTAATTAACCATGAGCACGAACATAGCTATAGCTGTCACATGCAGGGTCTAGCTAGGGTGGCCAAAAGAGCCCCTTTTGGTTATCCCAAATACGGGGTCCCTGGATTGGCCCAGGTGAGGTTGTTTGAAAGGAGCCCCTGAAGGTTAGTGGGGCGTTGATCTCCTCTAGGGATGCACCGAATACCATATTTTGCTGAATAACGAATATTCGGCCGAATACTGAATACTTGGTTAAAATTTATAAACTTATTAAACCGTTATTAAACTTAGATTGCAATGATTGATTTAATTACTCTTTTCTTAAACAATATTTCATATGGTGTATAACTTCAAAAATTAAAATGCTGCAAAATTTAATATCCAAGTGTGTTTCCTTCATATATTATTAACTTTTTTAAATATTAGTGAAATGCTGGTAATTTTTTTACCTGCATATTTTATTAAATATTTAGCAGTTAATTAACTTTACATATTTATGAACATGTAATGTTATGAGTTTTTTTTTTTCCCTCGTTACTGTTTCATATTTAAATCAGTTAGTAATAGCAAGGTTAATGTAATGTGTCATAAGATTTAAGAAACACTGAAAAGCAACAAAATTCAAATTTAACATCTGAATGTTTTTTCTTGCATTAAAACTAATTTTATTGTCACATTAGTTTTTTGTGCGATTGTGAAATGCTATGTTAGGGTTATCTGCCAAGTATGGGGGTCCCTTGGTAGGAGGACTTTCTAAGGGTTTCTAACGCTTATTCACATGTGATATTAGTAAGTAACAACTTGAATCAGTTTAGTACAGTGGTACTATGATATATCTTTCATTCATGATATAAAAAATATGTATTTGTTTACCAATTGGTGAATACTTAAATTTGTTTACTATTCGGTTGCCGAATATTTAAGTATTCGGCCGAATCGAATATTCAGTTTGTCTGCCGAATAGGCAATATACCGAATATTCGGTGCATCCCTACTCTCCTCCCAAAAATTGAAGAAAATTCAGATATCACCCATTTGAAAATAGTATTTTCTACAATAGGAAGCATTTTGTCCCCGAATGTTACATGCCAATTTATGCCACCCAGTGGCACCCGGTGAACAATTTCACTGGGGACCCTAAATCAAACTACCTTTTTATTTTCTCTCACAGAATTGAAAATTGCAAAGATTTCTTTAAATTATGCCTCACCATGGCACAGTGGTTATGTCACAGAAAATTGGGCACTAATCCCGGAGGTCATTTCCGCCAAACCATTTTTGCATCAAATGTGCAGGCAAACTGCTGCGAAATGCACATCTAACCATGAATTATTTCATTTGCACGGCATTTATCTTGGCAGACTGCCAGGATAATAATTAAGCACCGAAAATTATTATTACACTTTTTATTTATAAAGAAAATTATATATGCAGTTATACAGTATTCAGTTAAAAAGCCGAATATTTGATTTGACTGAACAATACAGTATTCGGCCGAATACATCACCCGAATACTAAATCATTTATATTTATAATAAACTAGCTGCGTTGCTCAGGTGCATTAAATAATACCAATTGATATATTTTAAATTCTGCATATGTTTTAATTAATTATATCACATTTGTTATTATAAATATTTGGTATTATTCTAAAGGAGCAGTAATAAAAGTAGCAATTTAAATTAAATGCAGATTGATTGAAAGAAATCATAAAGTCAAAAACAATTTAAATATTTTGAACTCTACACAAAAAATAAACACACAATAAGCAATGCTGCACTGATAATAAGCAATTTAGTTATATACAATACAAATTATATATTCGGAATTCTCAAGAGTGATACATTCCATGCCCAAAATACACCATGACGCAGAATTAAAATTAAATATACATTTAATTAATCTAACATCGATCAATAAAGGTCGAAATAAAGAGGTTTTGCTCTTAAAGGAGAATATTATTTCCTTTTCGTGTAGCGTGTTTCACAACAGTAAAACCAACAACGACAATTTTTTTTATACTTAGCGCACGTAAAAATATACATCTCAAAAATCTTACTTCTCAAAAATATTAAAATTATTTTGCAAATGCTTGAAAGAACGTACAGTCGAACACAAACTCACGGAACGGCATGTAGGGCTTTGGCTTTCTTTAGACACTGGTCCGTGTTTGTACAATGTTTACATTTGAAGCCAGCCAATGAAATCGCTCCTCCCTCCAAGGCAGAACTTGGGGTTTCAGGTAAAGTAATTAAAAAACTTTGTAAAAAAACACACATAAGAAGTAAAAGGAAAGAGGATACGTGTTTCGTTCAAAAATTGTTTTGAACTTCTTCAGTCCAAGCCCTTCGTCATAAAGAACACAGGGAACTGAAAAGCTCTTTTCAGTTCCCTGTGTTCTTTATGACGAAGGGCTTGGACTGAAGAAGTTCAAAACAATTTTTGAACGAAACGCGTATCCTCTTTCCTTTTACTTCTTATGTGTGTTTTTTACAAAGTTTTTTAATTACTTTATCGTTTAACACCAGTATTTTGAGTGTTTTTTTCCGTTAGGGTTTCAGGGTTACAGTGTATCTTCGGCTGGGAAGATTGGGAAGGTCATATTGGCGAGGAATCAGACCTATGCGGTTCGGTTCCCTTGTAGTCAGATGCTTTTTTCCTTTTTTTTTCCCAGTCGGATGAAGTAGGACAATTATATTAAAATAATCATTAACAACGCCAACGACAATAATATTAAAACTTCATTTGGGTACTTACGTATTAAAGCCACCGCAGCTTTGGCGGTTTTTAAGTGCCGCCAATATACACCTAAAATTTTTGCGACAAATCATAAAATTAAACACTTTATTTAAAATCAAAACAGTTTCAAATTCAAAACACTTTATTTAAAATTAAAGTAGTCAATTGGATTTCGGTGGGAAACGGGCCGATATCGAGTTTAACATAGATTCAAAACAGTCTCTTGTCTTTCGTCTGATGCTGTCGCCATATAAACTCTGATAAATGATTCCACATGATGTCTCGCTGTCCCCTGTCCCCCTATGTCTCTTGTTCCTCCCCTAGTTGTACTAGCCCTAGTAGCAATAACACATCGGTCGATGAGAGGCGGGTGAGTTAAATCCGAGGAGAAGGAGCAATGGCCGATCACGGCTTTACATCCAAAAAAGGGGAAATTTCATCGGCAACTGGTACAAAATGTCCGCTCGGGGAGCCATAAAGCCGATCATCGTTTCCCGATGACTCCGATGAAATAATGAAAAGAAACCGATAAACTGTGAAAAATATATTTGTTAATAAAAAATAAACGACTGGCAGCAAAATTTTCAAAAATGTCCGTTCTGTTTATTATGTTTTCGTTTTTTGTATGCTAAATTTCCGTTTTTCTGAAAAAAAAAAAAAAAAATCCTTCCTCCCTCGGGCCCGAACCCTGAGCGTACAGATTACGAGATAAGCGCGTTACCCCTAGACCATCGAATCTTGTCATGTGAAAGGCAAAGTGTGAAGTACAGGTTATTTTAGTCTCAGATTGGGACTTTGCGTGAAATTTTGACGAAGTTTTGTTCAGCTATTATTAATAATATTCAAATTATTCGATTGGTAAGAAATTAATTTCACTTTTTACCAATGTATGTAAGTAGCAACAAAATTCATAATTAATAATTAAAAAACAATATTGCCAATTGTATAGGAATTTTAGTGTGATTTTAACTTTCATATTTCTTGGATAACTTTTAAAAATTAACTGATTTCTCTTCTTGCTGTTTACATTAAAGAGGTTTCAAAAGAGTTGCTCATTGTAATGAAGTTTCCGTTTTTCTTATAAAAAAACTGACGCTCAAATAGATTTTCTTTTCTTTTTTTTTTAAACACATTTTTTTTTTAAATTATTTAAATATTACAAACGATTTTTAAATAATAAACACTTACATTTTTTTGGTAAATATTTCTTTTCAAATTTAAATTTTGTGGGAGGGGGCAAGGGGGGGATACCACCCCCCTGCCCCCTCCCAACCCCAATACAAGAAATTTGAAGTAAATTATGCGATTAATTCAAGAATCGTTCAAAGTTTCCCTTAGATTATGCAAAGGCACATCTGAATTACGCAAATATTTATAGGAATTTGGGTAAAGTGTAAACCACTGGGGACACCTGCAAGGCCCGTTGACTATAGAGCTGCAGTTTCGGATAAGATATTGTTTTTCGGTTTCCCATCGGCGAAACTGCTCGCCTAGATAACTTCTATCCATGAATAAAAATTCATCTATTGCAGATAAACAAAAGTGCACTTGCCGATGACTGAATTCGACGAGTCGATGAGTTAACGATGTGTCGATGAACGACCGAGCAGAAAACAAGCAGTCATTGCTACTAGGGAGTAGTTCTCTAGTTGTGCATCTCCCCTTTTGGTCTCAATCGAATGAATAGTTTATGTACAGGACCGCCAGAAAGATTCGAGGGCCGAAATTCATTAAACTCGCATATCTCAAAAACTATTAGGCGTAGAAAGCTTAAGCTTCATATTTTGGATTGCTGTAACATCTAGTTGTGCACCTCCCCTTTCGGTTCCATTCGACTGGATAGTTTATCTACAGGACCTCCCAAAAGAATTGAAATACATTACGTAGGCCGAAATTCATTAAAGTGTATTTAGAGATATTGGGCTATTTCCAGGGCCGATCCCACGGGAGGTGTGGGGGGGGTGAGACACCCCCCCACTTAAAATGCAGTCGGCAAAATTGCTATTCCAAACTTCTCATTTTAGTATTCAAAAGAGTTTTTAATCGGCCCTTTTTCTAACTTTTGTCCCTTTGACGTCCTAGTACTTCCAATGCATACCAAACCGAGTGAGAAATTCCTTTCTCATTCGCATCAGTCAAAAGAAAGAAGTGGGAATGTATAAAGAGCGCTCGGCACTGGGTGGCCAGATACACAGAAGGAGGAGTCTGAAAATCAGCTCTCTGCAATTGACACCACATACATCCCATAGCACCTGTCTCGGCATTTTTCCCTATGCAAATAGTCATCTCACATGTCCATAGTAATCTAATTAAGAATCTTCTGTGCACATCTCTATAGGAGAAATACTGAGGATGAGAACGAGAATGTTCTGTCCCGCAGTGGTCGGGTCGCTAAACTCAGTTCCAATAAGAACACGGTAAGGGAAGCAGCATCCAGCTTGGCCAGTGCTTGGGAGGGTCAACCTCCTCTCGGCTCGACTGCTGTTGGAGCGTGTACGCTAATGGGAGCTGGTGCACGTAAAATCCGTCGTGGCTCCAATGTCCTCCAAGTTGTTAAACGATACCTCTGGGGGTGCCGATTTCAGGGGGGTTGGGTCCCTCCTCTGGAATTGGTTCAAAATTAGAGGACTCCGAGCGTGGTCTTTTCTGGGAAATAGATGTATTTTCTTTGCTTCTTTGAAATGCATGGCAAAAACAAATTCACTTTGAACAGTAGCCCCCTATCCCGGTTAGCTAGACAGCAACCGAGCCAAAGTCAAACATATACTTTGAGCCTTGACATACCTTGAAATCTAAGCATACTTTGATTAGAAGAAAACCATATTTAGCTTTTAAGATATTATTAAAACATCAATTTGGTAAAAATAAAAAAATAAAAAAATCTCTAGCATTTAATAAAATGAAGTAAAAGTTTGCTTCAGTGTGCATTTAAGACAAGTTTGAAACCAGTTGTACACAAAAACATGAAACATATAGTAGTTGTAAACAAAAGAAAATGACAAAAAGTGCAGTGCACAAAATGTGATATGTAGTTGCTTTGATAATGACTAAAAGAAGAACGCGAAATAACTGTCATAATGAAAAGAGAATTTCCATACAAACTGTTGGAGCTCCGTCAAATCCAAGAAAAAGGTCATCGCCGATTAGATTATATTTGTACTATTTTATTATAATTTACTTTCATATCATTCGTATAGAAACAACCCCAATTTTGTAATTTAATTTGATTTTAGAAAAATAATAGGCCAGTTATAAGAGATAAAATGCAAGCGTATAGATCAAAGGCCCGTTAAAATAGGAAGACATGGCATAGCAAATAGTGGGACCTTAGGAGCTTCGAAATCAATATGCTTAATTTTCCATTTTCTCTTAAATTACAGGGAAAATTAACTTTTTTAGCTAGAATTACTTTCCTTATTCCATTTTCCCCCCTTTAAGCCTCACATTCTTTTTAAGCCTTTATTTTTTAACGCTTTCCAAAGAACTTGAAATGTTTATGCTTTCAGTTTGTCTGCCCGTGCTCTAACTGCCGCATATATCCATCGATGGAATTTTTATGTGATAATGAAAATCACCGTACCATGTACCCTATTGAAAAGGATGTAGATACCATTTATAGTTCTTTTACAGGAACACACAAAATAATTCCAATGCTTTGCAGCCTATGGGATGAGAATTTTTAGAGTACATTTTAGAAACGTTCATCCACTTCAAGCAAAACGAAATTGGTATTTATTATTGAGGTTTATGAGGGCATTCTATCCATCGGCATGGGTGGACGTAGCGTTGATACCTATGCAGGGCTAACAAAATAACACTCATAGATTAGGCTTTAAGAGCAGTAGTTAAAACAATATTTTAGTTTCTTGTTTGCTTTAACCTGTTCACTACCGTCGTTGCTAAGATACAATGGCAGAAAATTCTCCCTCCTGTATAAATCGTTGCTTTCCGGCATGGGTCTTTGAATGCCCTGGCATGGCCCAGCCATGCGCTTGTGCAAGGCTGTGGCCAGAGCAGAAACATTCTAAGACTCATGCCGGAAAGCAACGATGGACGCAGTAAGGAGGAATCTCTGCCATCGCGTCGTTAACAACGCCGGGAGCAAACAGTTAACTGTTCGTCGTGCAATAGTATTCCAGCCAACATCTAGCTAAGAAAATCCAGTATATTTATGTGGTATCATAATCTTAAAGTCATAATTACTTATCTAAGTCACAAAACATTCTTCGAAATTTTTTCACACATTAAATTTCGCCATTTATTCTATGTATCATTTTTTTAAAAATAAAATTTGACACAACACGACACAGTTATGGTTTTTAAAGTGAAAAGCTTTTTAGGACAGCTTATGTTTGAAATTTTAATCACACATAAGGTCGAGATATTAAAAATAGAATTTGTAAAAGAGCTCAGAAATAGAATTCTTTTAACATAAAATGAATAAAACGTCAATGTTTCTTTACATTCACAAGTTTTTCTCAAATGTTCGAAATTTTACAAAATCTAAGACTAAAAGAAGTAGTAAAATTTTGGAACTTTGAACTCAAAAAATGTTACAATTAAACGATTTGCCATCGAATTCTGAAAACTTCAAGAATCGCTCACAAATGTGTTATAAATATAAGCACAAACCTTTATTATTGGACCAAAATACCATGGTATATTTGTCTATATTGAATGAATAGACCCAGAGAGCGGTAATCTTTCAGAATTGGTGGAGAAATAAATGTATCGATTATTAAAGCTTCAAAATGTTAGAAAACCAGGAGATTTAATGTAAAATCAGGAGACCAGGAGAAACCATCAAAATCTAGTACTCTCCTGAAAAATCCAGTAGAATTGGCAGGCATACAATAGTATATACGCAAATAAGACAGTGTTGAAAGTATAAACAGTGCTCTCTGTATGGCTTCCTTTCCTTTTTTTAAGTTAATGTAAAGACTCCATTCAGGGTACCCCCAAACTCATTTTCGCCAACCCAAACTATGGCCTGATAGTTTTGTCGCATACGGATAAGCAAATATTTTCTTCAGTCCGGAGATAGTATTTTATGACTCAATTAAAAGTTATGAATATTTTATGAAAATTTAATTACTTGTGACAGAGTCAGGAATGTAACCATTCCTCCCCAACAAAAATGTGGAGTTTTGTTGACAAAGTGATAATAATCTAGCCTTTTTGTAGAAAATTCCGCCTTTTGCGTACTCCCCTCTGCAATTTATTAATGTAAAAACCAGACTGATCATTAATGCGTAAATAATGTGAATCCTCTGAAAGTCGAGCAGCTCCCTCTGTACAATTTACAGAGGTATTTATGCTGTTTCTATGTTATGGGTGCGTTCTGTTCGTCCGTCGGAAAACTGTCTAATATAGGAAGGTGACCAACTTGGAAACTGAATCGGCAAATTTGTTTTTTCAGTCGGCAATTTACTTCTCTTCACCGCCCCAAGATTTTCTTCTGGGATGGGCCCTGGCTATTTCAAACGATTCAGATACATGCAATTATAAGAGTTACAAAATGAATTTCTCCATTAAAAAAAGTGTCCTTATGTTCTGCTACAGGAACACTCAAAAGATTTCCAATACATTACGGTCAATGGCAATTTCAAGGGCATTCATCCATTTCAAGCACAATACCGTCCTACCATATAAGTTAGGCAGGCACGTATCTAGAAAAACATTTCGTGGGGGGGGGGGGGTACAAAAATTTCGGAGGGGGTCCAAAAGGTAAAAAAGGCAGAATATTTCACAGAAAGACTTTATCATTATCATTTTAGTAACAAAAATCGAAATTTCGGGGGGTGGGGGTCCGGACCCGCTGGACCCCCCCTTAAATTCGTCCTTGAAGTTAGGTAATGATCCGACAACGGTCACGTGCCTCCCTCAACAACTGTATGTATTTAACTCACAACTCTCAAAGACTATTAGTCATAGAATGTTGAAATTCCATATATACTAAGATTGTTGTAACATCTAGTTGTGCATCTCGATTTTTGGTTCCAATCTACTGCAGAGTTTATTTACAGGACCACCGAAAAGAATTTCAATACTTTAATGTCTATGGACATGTTCAATATAACACAACTGTAGACAGTATTTGTTTGGTCCATGCCCAAAATCTCGCCATCTGTCGTCGACCTTAGCGAGTTTTGCCGAAATATCGCCAAATTCGACGATAGTCTGTCATTTGGTCCATACCCAAAATATCGCCATTTGTCGTCTTTCTTGGCTAGTTTTGGAGAAATATCGCCAAATTTGGCAAGTATGTCATTGTTTGGTCCATGCCCAAAATCTCGCCATTTGGCATCGACCTTTACGGGTTTTACCAAAATATCGCCAAATTTGGCGATAGTCAGTGATTTTGTCCATGTCCAAAATATCGCCGTTTTTCATCGTCCTTGGCGAGTTTTGGCGAAATATCGCAAAATTTGGCGATAGTCAGTCATTGTTTGGTCCGTGCCTAAAATCTCGCCATATGTCGTCGACCTTGGTGAGTTTCGCCGAAATATCGCCAAATTTGGCGCCAAAAATTATTTCGTATTTTGTAAAACTCTAAAACTTTAACCGGTAGAATTTTAAACGTTTCTATTTAGAACTACATTGTAATATCTAACTGTTTTCAATATATTTTTTGACTGCAATCGACTAGGAATTTATTTACAGCGTCAGCCAAATGACTTTAAATAATTGAGGTGTATGGATGCATTCAATTCATTGAAAGTCTGCTACTTTGGCTATCCCCAAATGACTACTTTGGCTATCCCCAAAATCTCGCAAACTATCTCAAGCTTGTCGGCTTCTGGTGAAATATCGCCAAATAAAGTGTCAGTAGGAAATCGATCTTTCCAACTGAAATCAGCTTGGCGATATCGAAATATTTGGCTAGAAATCACAAAACCTTACTATTACTGATATTTTATCTCTGAAACAAAATAAAGTTTAGATGAAGTGTGCCGAAAATATTTTTGATTTAATAGACGTGCAAGGAAGTCCATATCCATGAGTTGTCCATATCAGATTTTTTTCGTACGTATACTTACACACGTACGTACGTACAGACGGCATAGAAAAACTGGCCACAATAGACTCGCCGCTGGTCAAAATGAGTTGCAGACGCGTTTATAGGATCGTGCTAGCTAGCTTACGGTGAGATGCATCGAAAAAATTCTTAACCCTTTGAGGCGCAACCCTTTCCCAATGCTGAAAAAAGGGCAGCCGTTGCCATCGCTCGACTTAACTACCAGAAAGATGGCGGACGATCGAAAAGCTCATCGCGTGCCAGAGATCTAGAGACATAAGTTTAGATGAAGTGAGCCGAAAATACGTTTGATTTAATAGACGTGCAAGGAAGTCATGTGTTGTCCACATCAGATTTTTTTTACTACCCATAAATTTAGAGTGTGCAAAATTAATGTAATTGTAATTAAAAAACTTTGTTAAAAACACACATAAGAAGTAAAGGAAAGAGGAAGGAAAGGAGTAAGGGGAAGGAGGGAGTAAGGAAAGGAGTAAAAGGAAAAGTAGTCTTTCCTTTTACTTCTTATGTGTGTTTTTAACAAAGTTTTTTAATTACTTTATCGTTTAACACCAGTATTTTGAGTGTTTTTTCAATTAATGTAATTGTTTGTGTGTCTGAATTGAAATAAAATTTTCAAAATTCGTGTGCAACTTACTTATTTGAGAAACTCGACCAATCCAACCACGATTAAGCTCGTTATTTGTGAAACAAAACTTGTAATGTTTCTTTCTCTAGTAAAGTCAACTGTTTTGCTGTATTGGAAATATATATTTTTATAAGCTTTCCAAACCCGGGAGGGAATTGTGAATAACCCTATTCACTACTCTGCATTCGCAGAGTGGTGTATGGGAGGGTTTTATACAACAGTACTCTATCCACCATTATTCTTTGCTTAAGCATACCTTTCTGACGTGTTTCTCTTTCACACAGTGTTGCGCGGAACGTGTACACCATGAAAAGAGAGTATCGGATGTATACCATTTCAGCATGATTAACCCTTTAACGCGCAGTGATCCCGCTCTGGGAACACCCAACTCTGACGTTTTGACTGTTGCCCGTCACGAAGAATAGATTGGATTTCTATAAAAATATTTGCGGGTGACATAGCTCCACGAGAATCCTTTACTTTTTAGCACGTCATTTCCCGTAAAAAAAATGTCACGATTATTTTTAACAGCACGGACAACTGGTGAAAAATGGAAGAATGCGAGAACAGCTGGATAGATTGCCCAATGCTGAAAAAAGGGCAGCCGTTGCCATCGCTCGACTTAACTACCAGCATGACGGCGGACGATCGAAACGTTCATCGCGTGCCACAGATCTAGAGCCAGCCATTGCCATCGCTCGACTTAACTATCAGCAAGATGGCGGACGATCGAAACGTTCATCGCGTGCCACATATCTAGAGACCCTGGCTCCAGATCTGTGGCACGCGATGAACGTTTCGATCGTCCGCCATCTTTCTGGTAGTTAAGTCGAGCGATGGCAACAGTTGTCCTTTTTTCAGCATTGGGAAAGAGTTGCGCCTCAAAGGGGTAAAAGGGGGGGGGATTTTATTTTTTTGACTTGCAGATTATACAACATCATATTTTCTGAACCCATCAGAACTTTAAAAACTAGAATTCAGTAGCTTGAAAAGAAAATCGTGAAAATAAAATTTAAACATTTCTTTTTTTATTCTGTGATCATATATTTCCAGGATTGTGTTTTTGACGTCAAAAACATGTCTAAAACTGTCAAAAACCTATACATGTCATTTTTATTAGTCATTAGTCGCATTTTATTTCAAATATCAAAATTAATTAAATTAAACTTAATATGTTTTATTTTATAATTAATGTAATTAAATTAAAATTACATACTACCATTCAAATTATTTGTCATGCTAAGATTAAATATTGAAAATGGTATATAAATAGGTTTTTGAAAGTACTTTTTATGTATTTTTTTTCCTTAGATCAGATTGTTTGAAATTTATGAATATAAGTAATTAGTTGACCTTTATGCAATGATTTTTTTTTTCTTGGGGAGCTTTGCTAAAGCTAAGTCAGTTAGCGTCAATTACTTAATCATAAGTTGCCTAAACATTTCTGATGAGTCTAAATATTTGTTTTTCTGTATAAATATAATCCGTTACTAATACTATTCTTTATCATATCACAATATAAATATTCTCTGGTAAGTAAATTAATTATAATTTGCAATCAAAATAATGATTGGTTATTATCAATACACTCAACATTTTCTAATATTTTTCATTTTATATTAAATTTATTTATTCAGGGCCAGACAATAACATTTTTGTGCCCAGGGCACTTTTAAAACTTTGTGCCCCTACATATAGCTGGCTCAATTTTTGTGTTCCTATACATAGTTTTAAACTCAATTTTTTGGCCTGCTTTTGCATGTGCGCGCAGGGCACGGGCCCAAATGCCTGTGCGATAATCAGGGTGTGCATTTATTCAGAACAAGCACAGTAAATTTATGATACTTAGTTTTTGATTTATCTTTATTCACACACACACACACACACACACACACATATATATATATACACATATGATTTCTATAAAAATAGTTGCGGGTGACATAGCTCCACGAGAATCCTTTACTTTTTAGCACGTACATTTCCCGTAAAAAAATGGTCACGATTATTTTTAACAGTACTGACATCTGCTGAAAAATGGAAGAATGCGAGAACAGTTGGACAGATTGCCCAATGCTGAAAAAAGGGCAGCCGTTGCCATCGCTCGACTTAACTACCAGCAAGATGGCGGACGATCGAAACGGTCATCGCGTGCCACAGATCTAGAGACCCTTTTTTTTGACGCAGCACAGCCAGCTGCGTCAAAAAAAATCTCTAAGGGTCTCTAGATCCATGATACGATGATGATACGATGAATCATTTGATGATACGATGTCGAAATAATTGAAAAACAATAAATGGTGATAAGGCATCAAAGTCCTGGTTGCTAATACGTTATCGTTGTTTCCTAATCATCTTTGTCAGCGGTCGTTTCATGATAGATACCCTTTGGTTTTTCTATCAAGTTTCGTTCGCATGAAAGTTCTTATGCTGCACAACAAAAGTATATCCTTCCGTGGAATATTCTGCACCTATGTAAGTTACTTCCCTTTTAAAACTCTCCGACAAATTCGTTTATAAGGTTCGCTTTATCCGTGCTTCAACTGCCGCGAAAAAGCATCATTTGCTAAATAGTTACATATATTGTTGCGAAGTAATAGCTATATTTTGTAAGCCATCGAAAATCGAAGCAGGAAGTTTCGGCCCCGCCGTTTTTTCCAATAGAGTCAATATGGATTTAATTTATTGTTGTTTGAAAAGCATAATGGGATTAATTTTAATTTCTCAACTTACATTCACGTCTTGGCAATTTACACGTATTACCGATTATACAAAACAGTAATTATAATGTTCCTTTTATTATCTTATACATAATAAAATCCGAGAGTAAACATTGTATGTAGCTATGTAGGTAGGCAAGTTTGTGACCACCGATCTTCTTGCGAGCGTCTCTCGATCGCATTGCGCCGAGACGGTGGGTCGCAGACCCACCGAATTTTGCATACGGCTTCACTGGGACAGATCCTAACACGCCTCGGAGCGATTTTTTCGAAATTCGAATTAGAAAATGTTTTATTTTATGTTTTAACCGATTTTTAGCGATTTTTCTCGCTTAATACGTAATAACGCCGGTAATTACACTCGCAAGAAAACAAAATTTACATCATCGGATAGAGGAGAAAATTTTCTTTTAAAAATTGTTTGTTCGGATTGTGTAACATAATTTGCAGATTTTTGGGAATTTTTCAAATAAAATTAAATTTGACGCTGACTTTCGTAAAATATTTTTAAAATTGCTGCATCTTGAATTCTATCCGTCATAACTTTTTTATATTTTGTCAAATGACGGAGCATACATTTCGCCCTCTTTTAAAAGAAAAACCAGAGGAAAATATAAATTAGGAGATTTTTTACGAATTTTTAAGTAAAGAATTATTTTCATTTCAATATTAGCAGCTTAAAATTTTCGGTATGATATCTTGCGTTTTGGTTGTCTTGGAGACAGTAACAATGATTTAAATTGCCATTTGAAAAATAAATAAATAAAATAAATTCGAACTATACATGTAAGAAAAAGTTTCGTTCCGTATCGTGCGGAGAACGGGCACGCAGCTATTTATTATAAATAATTTTTGACTGCTGACATTTAACCTTTTTTTACAACATTTTCTTATTTTCAGGATGGGAATTATTTGAAAGGGGTTTCCATATTGCACAGCGTGGGGGTAACACAGAAATCCTTTTTTTTTAAATTTATTTATTTGTTTACTAAACTTTACAATCAAATATAATTACATGAAGTTATAATTACATATATGGAAATATAATTGCACAATGGAGACATAATTACACAACGTGAAAAAAAAGAGTTACTACATATTGTAATTTAAAACATCACGTCACATATAATTACATAACGGGAAAAAAAAAGTTACTACATATTGTAATTTAAAACATCACGTCACATGATCACCATCAATACATAAACAAAAAATTATTTTACAAATTTAGAGCCATTAATGCATACCCACTGTAATAAGATAAAAGTAAGAAATGGAGTTGATTATCTGTATAAAAACAGACGAATCGAATTAGTTACGGGACCGAAACGGCAACGGGCCCGAAATGTCATGGACCTTCAAAAATAGCGTAAGTAACATGAATAGCTCAGTTGCCTGCCCACTTAAAAGAAAAGTTATTACGTAGGGTTAGAATGGGAAAGTAGGGTAAGATGACGAGCTCCATATTTCTGTAACACAATCATAAATAGCCCCTCGAAATCACTAGAAAGCTCGCATAAAGTAATCATACATTTAGGAATACCTAGATTGTGCATAGATTAGGAATACCTAATCGTGTGCTTTTTGTTGCCAAAAACGCACCCCATTTCTGCCACTATCATGGCTGCCGTCGATGTAAAATAGAACATTCGTTGCAATAACTTAAGAAAAATAAATAAGTTCGAGGGAAAATATTTCGATACGAGTACTTTTTAAAATAAAGACCGTTCTAAAATGATTGAAAATACCATTATAATTTAAGTTATTGCCATTCTGCGCATGCGCATGCCACTATCATGGCTATCATTTGGAGGCAACAAGTTTCCTCTCGTTATGCTCAATCTAGAGATTCCCATATCTATGAAAGTAATACAAATACAAACGCAGATCATAGAGTCAGTCAGTTGTGAGTTCTTACTTGCTAAGAACACGTTACATGCATGAGAGCCGTAGAATGCAATGAAATTGAAACTCGCTGCTCCGAATTGTACTATTATTAGCAGCGTTCTTTCCCTTGTTTTGCGAAGCCTAGTTTTGAGGTCTTTTTGTGAATTGTTTATCGTTCTATACTGAGGAGAAGTTATGAGTTTTCCTCGAGAATTCCACTGAGATTTTAGTTTGGGGAAGGCTTTTATTGTACATTATTTGAGGGAGTCTCTGTGATCGACTGTTTAATCGAGTACCTGCTTATCATTTCCTGCGAACTGTGCTTTGAAGATTGTTCGTCGAATTTCTGGAAATAATAAAATTTGTGTTTCGTCCTAAGAAATTGACTAATTACTGAAACTTTCTATTGTTATGAAGCCCCGTACAATTGAGTTATGAAGCCCTATACAAGTATTTGATTCGAGATCGTTTTCTGAGCAGTGCCGATGGAGGCTCATATGGATCCCATTAATCTATGTTTCAAAATTTTGGACTTCACAGCTCAAGGAATTAACCCTTACTCAACTTAACCGTAGTACCAGCGTACCAGAACCTCAGGAACGCACTGGCAGGAGTACCATGTACCATCATTGGGCTATAGCCTACTGGATAAGTCTTACCAGTGGCGGCTCGTGGGTTATTTAAATGGAGGTTCACAAAATTAATTTTGAAAATTAAATATGAAGATACGACGCACCTTACAAGTTAAAATATATTTGCGTTTCCGGCAGTTAAAGGAAAACAATGCACGCAAATGAAAGAAAACAAGTATCTTTGGTCTTACATTTCGACACCAAGATACGTTTTAGTAAAAATATTGTCTTCATTTTTTATTTCAATTTTTTTTTCAAAGGATAATATAGAAAAATGTCATTGCTTTAGCTCCGAAACACTTATTGGACTGCCATCTTAATTATTGACACTAGTTCGTAAAAAATACTGTAGTGAAAAATGATAAAAATAAAGAAAATAATAAGAAAATGAAAAAAAAATTGATTAACTAACCGAACACAAAAACCCAAGGGAGAATCCGGAAGAGATAACGGCAAAAAATCGTCTGTCAGCACACTAAAAATGTGTGAAGAGATTGATATCAGCAACGCCTTACATCTCCCGCAACTTCCTCCGCTCTTTTCTCAGAGAGCGGTTCAGTAGGCCATTGGTCTGATCACACGTGCGAACGACGAAATACTATGCTGTAGTAACCTACGATACAATGCGTTAGCTATAATAAGCGCATTTAATAATTGTGGGGGGAGAGTAAAACTCACGTTTTAAATTCGCAGAAATCTAGAAGTGTACTTATTTCTTTTTAAATTTAATTTGTTAATGTGTTTATTTTTTAGTTTTTCCTTTGTGGGGTTCACGCACTCATGTGCTCAAATGGAGGAGCAGCCACTGAGTCTTACACAGGGGCGTAGCCAGGGAGTGGGGGATATCGGGATATATCCCTCGCCGAAATTTTTGGATTAGTGATGAAATTCCGTCTATTTATACACATGTAAGTTCATATCCCCCCGAAAAAAATACCAGGCGCATATCCCTCCCCGAAAAATTTTCCTGGCTACGCGCCTGGTCTTACATACCTCTGCAAAGTTTAACCAAAGGTTTTTATCCAGAAAACTCGGAGTGACGTCACAATAAAAGCTGTCGTTTGTTTGCTTTTTTCCAGGATCTGATCCTCTGGATGCGAGGAGGACTTTCAGGATCGCCATGTCTGCCGACGAAGTTGTCGGTCAGCTGAAAGTGACCGGAGGTCAGTTGGACATGGAGTGGGAGATTGCCAACTTCCTGTCGCTGACCGCGGAGACGGATAAACGCTACCAAAGTCCAGTGTGTTCCTTCTGCGGCACGTCCTGGTTTCTTCGATTGTATCCGAACGGCGAGAGAGGTCACTCGTCGGAGGGACACGTCGGAATGTACGTGAAGAGAGGGGACTCGGGTCCTCCCGTGACTGTGACCTACGTTCTTTTCCTGAAGACGAAGGACGGCAGGGAAGAAGTGACCGGTGCAACGAAGTGTACTTTCAAAAGAAAACACTGCGGATGGGGCCGCGCTAAATTTCTGAAAAGATCCGAGCTGATCGACCGACAATCGAAGGTCATGCCTTCGGGTGCCTTGACGATCGTCTGCTCTCTGAAGTTCGATGAAGAACGAGAGGTCAAAGGTAAGTGCCTCACCCGGTGAGCCGAGATCCATTTTCTGCAATTTAAAATTAGTACGACTTAAGTGGGAATTTTACTCTATTTTAATATTGTCCATAAAAAAAGCACTTAAGAAAACGGTAGTTACGATTTCCCCCTATCTAAACCAAGCAAGGGCCATGGACTTGTTCGCCCTGAACTTTGGCGTCTATTCTCCGTTTACCGGGTTGACATATTTGCCATTGAGCCGAAACGCCATATTGACGCGGTATTAACTTGGCTTCCAAACGGCTTATTTGGCGCTGCCTTCTGGGCCCAGATCTTCGGGCCCTCGCATGGTGATCTACACGACTGTACGGGGAAATTTCGGCAATCGGCAGCTATTGGCGAAATTTTCCGCTCAGGAGGAAATCATTTTTTTATTTGCGTGAAAGTATTTTTGCAGTGCAGTCAGATATTTTTCTTTTTTGTTTTCTTGATTTACGAAAGGCGATGTGCAAATGTATTTTATATGTTAACATTGATTTAAAAATAAATAAATCATTCAAAAAGTATGAACAAGCAGCTATAAAGACATAAATACTAAATAAAAATTAAACGTGGCTTTTTGATCAGTAATAAACTTTCCAATGTTAATATAATTTTTAAAAATATCGAAAGTTGTGTATTAATTTTGATAATTATTTGCCATTTGAAAAATTTTAAATACTTACACTGTGAGCACGGGGGAGGGTATAGGTTGCTCTCTCTCTATATATATTTTCCCGATTTTAAATTGGTACTATTTTTTTTTCCGGCACCACCACTAAAACAAATTGCGAGACGTCACTGTTGGGCACTATTGCGAATGCACTTATATTAGAAATACCTTTTGAAAAAATATTTATATCTAGTGTTTTCACTTATGAGATGCGAAGTATTTTGAAATTATACAGTGAAATGCAAATATTTTAAATGTATATTTAATAAATCAGTTTAAGAATAAGCTTTTTTTATGAAAAAAAAACTTGCAGAATAAATTTTTAGAAATAAGTTTTTTTAATTAAAAAAATCTTCTTCCGATCTTATACGTGCAGTTTATCAAAATTCCATACAATTCGCTTCAGTAATTAAATTTTTACAGTATCTTGTTATCAAATATTAACGTCAATTACGATCACAAATTAAACAATCCATAAAGATGCTTTGGAAAACAATTAAACCATTATTTATTCAATGAAATTATCACATGATGTGGTCAATATGTGAACCACCAGATGCAACCACATGCTGAAAACGTAAAACAGCATGGTTCACCGTCGCATTTAAAATCCCTCGTGTAACACACCTCACGTGTGTCGTTCTGCTAGATTTAAATTCAGCAACAGAAGGATGTCGTTCTCTATAAACCATATCTTTCAGATGTCCCCACAGATAAAAGTAGCAAGGATTAAGTTCCAGTGAACGTGGGGGGCCAAGCGTTGTCGAAACCTCTGCTTATGACTCGGTCCGCACCAAAGGTATCATGTAGCAACTTTTTAACAGCTTTAGAGACGTGTGTGTGTGTGTTTGGGGGGGGGGGTGTTCTGCGTCTTTCATAAATACTGTGGTGCATAAATACAGCGCCATCTATAGGGTGAAAATGGCGATTTTCTTTTTTTTTTGCATATTTGAATTGCGCATGTTCTGAAACGTGTAGATACCAAATTTCACTGTAATATTCCCGGTAGTTTTCTCTCCAGCATCCCTTGAACACTTGCAGTTTAATTATGACCACCCTGTACATTAACCCATGCTTTTTTTTTAATATACAGGGCTTGTCCATAAAGTAATGAGATTGGCCACTTCATGGCGCTCTAGTTGCAAGTAGCGCACTGTCTGGCCGTGAGATTTACGGCAACACCTCCTAGATATAGAAAGCATTACAACTCCTACCTCACCAAGCTTTGACGTCATCATTTGGGCCTACATTTAAAAGTTTTATTTTCACATAATAAAGCTATTGAAAATTTCTGGTGAATTTACCCATGAAAAGCAATATTTAAATAATTTGAGATAAAAAATATAATTTTACGGCAAATGGCAGTTTTGAACCTTGACTAATTGGGTAATATGATTGGGAAATAGATCAGACTGAATAATTTTGTTTGAGAAAGATGTTTTAATTTTAATGTTTAATGTAAGATATTTTCTAGTATTTGTAGCATTCACCAGAAATTTTTAATCGTTTTATTTTGTTAAAATATAACTTTTAAATGTAGGCCTAATGATGACGTCAACGGTTGATGATGTAGGAGTTGTAAGATTTTCTATATGTAGGAGGCGTTGTTTATGGTCGGTGTCTAAACTAAGCAAGACAACAGGCGGCAGTCACATCCGAGCTCTGACGTTGTGATGATCACGTGTGGCGTGAAAGCTGTTCTTGAGATTCTGTCACGGCAGAAAACAACAAAATTGGAGCGTTCACTATAGCAGTGCTACGCGATGAAATTTTGTCTTTACCTGGACGACACCGCTTCCGAAATGCTTGCCTTAGTTAAGGAGGCTTACAAAATCAACCCTGAAACCAAGGGTCAAAGTTCGGAGAGGCACACTTCGAGCTCCTTACGCCCCAAGAAAGCAAGGATGCCGAAAACAACGATCATTGTCTTTGTTGACAACCATGGGCAGAGGCGCAGAGAGCCTAGTCGGGGCCCCGGGGATAAAATCTTATCTGGGGTCCCTTTGCTATCCAGAAATCCCTTTGATGTCGTATCAGATCAATCATTTATTCCTTATTAAAATTATTAAACATTTAAAGAAACTTTAAATTAATAGTAATTGGCAATTAATTAATAGAATTAAAATTATTAATTTAAAAGAGTATTATTATCTAATAAACATCCATTCTCTAAAAAATACCAACATTTTGATTTGAAGGTTTCGTCACCTCCATAGAGAAACAGTATTTGCAACGTTAACATTTTTGCATGGCATGTTTCCTCAGTATTGAAACAAATAATATTTTTATTCATACTTCCATGCAAGCAGGCAGCAAAAAAATTTCATAAGGCCAAAAAAGTGGAAATTTCAAAATTTCGGAGGTTGGTTGATTTCCATAGTCTCTCCTCTGGCTAAACCCTTTCTTCCACTATTTAACAATGTGTCTCGGAAAAAAACAATTTCTTGTTAAATAAATCTTTTCTACTTTTAGTCATGGCAAACCGTTGAATAATACCGTCAATCTCTATACCTTTCTTGCAAAAAAAAAAAAAAAAAAAAAAACTCAATCAGAAACACTCAGTGGCGGATTCAGCTCATGAGAGGCCCGAGGCGCAACTCAATTTTGAGCCCCCCACTCCTAAAAAAATACTTTTCACTATAGTTATACCTTTATATTGCGCGTTCTATGCACACGTTTTTTACAGTAATTAATGATTTACTTAATCACTTTGATTAACCAATATTAAATTACAACTGTCTGGTGGCTGTATTTAAAAGATTGCTAATGTTCCGATTGAAGTAAAAGTATTAAAACGATCTGCTAATTCTTGGGTAGAAAAAAATACACTTTATATTAAATTTACTACTTATGTGTTTTTTTTTTTAATGCACTCAAACCCTTCTTTGTGCGGTATATGAAAATTTCAGTTAAATTGAAAGATAATTGAGGAAGTTTTCAATAATGATAATAAAAAAAAAAATTAGTAGGCTTGATCGGCCATTTAGTTTTTTCGATTTTCGACATGTATTTCATCATATTACATGTATTTCATCATATTACATGTATTTCATAAGTATTACATGTATTTTATAAGTTTAGATATTGCATCAGCCAATTACATTACGTATGTATTGAATTCTATAATCGCTTAATTTACGTTACTTTTTTTATGCGGTCCCTATTCACCGCATAAAAAATACTTTTTTACTGTGTTGCGTAAACTATTTTTTATAGTTGCTGGTGAAGTTTAGTGCGATTTTTTAAATTCGTTTTCTTTTATTCTGTCCCTATCCACCCACAAAAACAGGTTTGAGTGTAATCTAGCAATCTATGAATAATAAAATAATATTTGTAGATTATTATATTAAATTTCGCAATCATTAGCAAATTATAACAAGATACATTTTGAACAGCAGTTGAACATTTTTGAACATTAGTTGGAATTAATTTCATTCTAAAGATTCGGATTTATTTTTTGAAATTTCTGGGAATGGACTAATTGATAAAGTCCGAACAAGGACAAAGAAATCTCCTTTTTTTTGATTCTATATTCTCTTATTGAAAATTATGTCTAAAATATATATAAAAAAAGTTAATTTATGCTTAAAATAAAATTATTTTAAAATGTTTTCACTCCTTTTACATCTAATTTACGTCTACAAACGAGCATTAAAAATAATTTATATATTTATAGATTAGTACAATAAAAAATATTTTACCTCATGAAACTTAATAATTTTTTTTACTACTTTTCGCTTTTTATGATTAACACTAAATAAACATCAGCATACATCTGAATATAACCGCGTAAATTCAATTTCATATTGGTGTACCTTGATTTTATCGTATCTGGTATTTACCTCTTGTTTCAATCGTGAAAATTTAGTGTACTTAAAAGGGACTTTTAAGGGTCAGAACAGGGGGAAACTTGATCAGAAAAATGATTTAGACCTACCTCACAAAGTTTAGAAGAATTTTTTACTTGGATAAATGAAGCAAAAAATTTAACATTCCTGTAAAAACATATTTATAAATATTTAAATATATTAATAAATTTCCCGCTTGAAACCGCAAAACTGTAAGCAGTTGAATAGTGAAAGTAAACTTTCTGTTTAGTCTAATTATTGTGTCTATTCAAAAACTGGCAATAAGTTTAGGACTATTGTACGATACTAGTACTATGAGTACGAATTATATATATATATATATATATATATATATATATATATATATATATATATATATATATATATATATATATATATATATATATACATACATACATACATACATATCATTCTATATTTGAAATAGAACAAAAAAGTCCTAGAAGAGAGTAAGGAAATATCATTATTTTAAGTACTTAAAATATAAAAAATATTACTGAGTTAAAAGATAAATTCCACTTTATATTGGAACTCTATATGTTCTAAGCTTCTGCCCAACGCTTCTTATTAATGTTTAGCATTTTCATCTGCGACTATAAAAAACATGCCGTGATTATAATATAGTTATCATAAATATTTTTTAGTTAAAAACAAAAAAAAAAATAATTTAGTCACCATTTACCTTTCAAGTTTTTAATTAATTATGTTTGTCATTCCAGCTTAAAATTTGCTTATGAATTTTAGCCCGCTTCCTATTATGCGATCGAGCTGAAAATTTGCAGGCATAATTCCGGTGACACTGAATATTGCTCTTCTTAATTTTTCAATACTTTTTTAAACTATCACATATTTATTTCCTCCAAAATTGTGTTATCTCGTACATATCAGCTTGTATCTGCTTGATTATTTGTCGGCAATTTTTTATTATTACACCCTCGGAAAGTTCTTTTGATTCTAGAAACGATAACGTCGTTATCTCGCTTAAAATTTTAGCTTAAATTTTTAAATTTTAGGGATTTTTCGAAAGGTAAATTATTCCTCTCAATTTCTGCACAACTGACATCCAAACAGCTATACATTCTAGGCATGGAAAAACACTCAAAATACTGGTGTTAAACGCTAAAATAAATAAAAACTTTGTGAAAAAACACACATAAAAGGACACTTATAACAAGATACGATCGTTTCGACAGAAAATGCAATCAGTCTTCATCAGTCAAAGCTCTTCGTCTCACGGTTTTGTGAGATGAAGTTTTGTGTTATATATATTCTTTTTGGGAACCGAAATTTTGAGGCCCCTTAGATTTGAGAGGCCCGAGGCGCGCGCCCCATGCGCCTATTGGGAAATCCGCCACTGGAAACACTTCTCGTTTTTGCCAAGTGGATGGTTTTTGCTCTCTTGCTGGCTTTCTGTAATTTCACTCAAAAATTAATTTGAAGCATACGGATAATCTAAATTTGGACTTTTTAATTTTACAAAATTGACAACACACAATTAAGTATCATATAAACAGCAAAAGGGGGCCCCTTCACAAGCTGGGGCCCAGGGGATTTTTCCCCTGCTCCCCCTCCCTCTCTGCGCCACTGACCGTGGGATGGTACACAAATAGTTTCTACTTCCTGGACAAACGGTCAACGGTGTTCTCTGCAAACATTTCCTTCCGCGTTTGAACAGAGCTGTCAAATGGAAACCAAAGAATATTGGAAACGACCGGATATTGCTGATCGCTGGGAGCTGCTCCTCGACAGCGCTCCAGGAAGCCCCGCTGTCTTTGTGACCGCTTATCTGTCCTGGATAGGGGTTGCAACCTTGGGGAGAGAATAATATGGAGTAGGAATGAGGGGGGAAAAGTGAAGCCACAACTGAAGCTGGTTTTTCCTCCGTCCGCTAGTTCTTCTATGGGGAGAAAATGCAGTAACCTTATGCGTAGTCTTAGAGGACGTGGCTCGGAGTAAAAGGGCCGTTTGTAGCTCATACGATTTATCGAGCCACGCCCCCCAAGGCTACGCATACAGTCACGTCATTTTCTCCCCATAGAATAAGCGGGTGCCTTCTCCGTGTTTACTATTCGTTCCTCCAAGCTTGCCACAGACACCGTATAACTCCACTGTGAGTCCGGCAGACTTTTTATTGTTTCCAAAGCTCAAGAGCAGTCTGAAACGTCACCGTTTTGAAGATGTTCACACCACCCAACGGGCTGTCACAGTCTCTGAATGAGGTTACGGCTGCTGACTTCCATGAGCCTTTGCAGCATTGGAATACGGGCAGCGGTGAATCGACTCCCAGGGAGAGTATATTGAAGATTTTTAATAATGTGTATCAATCCGAATAATAAATCCTTTCTTACAAGACCCAGTCTCATTACTTTACGGACAAACCCTGAATTACACTTGAATTTTTTTTTTTTTTTTTTTTAAGCTGAAAATAATGAAGGAATAAAAATGAAAACAAGATCATTTATTCTACACTTACAGTGATATTCTTTTTTTTTAATACTAAAAACAGGAATATCATTTTTAATGACTCTCCCTAATAATGTGGCCACACTCTGTACAATAATTAACCCTGTTCCATCTTTCAGGATTCGAAGACAAGAAATTTGTTCGCGATTACAAGCAGTTGCTACTGAGCGGCGAGGGTTCTGACGTCACCATCCAGGTCAAAAGGCAAAAGTTCGGAGCTCACAGAACCATCCTCAGAGCTCGGTCCTCAGTCTTTGCCTCCATGTTCAGTTACGACATGAAGGAAAAGAACACTGGAGTGATAGACATCCAGGACTGCGATCCGGAAACTTTTCCCGATTTCCTGCGTTTCCTCTACTGCGGCGCTGTCGACAGCATAACCTCGCAGAACGCTTGCAGTCTCTTCAGAGCGGCGGACAAGTATGACGTCCAAGATCTCAAATCCGAGTGTTTGGCGTTCATCAAGAGCCACCTCGACGTCGACAATTTCTGCGACGTCATCACACTGGCTTTGCAACACGGGGAAACCGATCTGATCAAGCAGGCCACTGCTTTCTTTGCCAAGAACATGCTGGAGATCATCGTGACTGTCAAGTGGCAGGCATTCCTGAGTGAGAATCCCGTTCAGGGGAACGAATTGATGATCAAAGCTGTATCATCTAATAAAAACTCAAATACTTTGAACTGTAGTGAAACTCCTCGAAAGCGACCACCCACCGTTCCGTGAAAAATCGGTCGTTAAGGGAGGTGGCCGCTCAGAGATGTACACTCTATAACAAAACAAAAAAAAAAAGACGCACCAAGAAGGAATTATCCGATTGCGATAAAGATTGGTGGATGTAAAGAACATACACAAAAATCAAACCATTAAAATTTCCGAACAATTGAATGATTTATTGTAGAGTTTAACCATAACAAAAGGGAGGAAGCCAATAAGGCGTTGGTCCACCTCTGCCATCAATGCAAGCTGTCACCCGGCGTGGCAGACTGATACAGTTCCCCGATGGTGTCGTGCAGAATTTCTTGCCAAATTGTCTCCAACTGTTGGGCTGAATCGGCAACATTTTGAGATGGTTGCAATCGTCTTCCCATAACATCCCAAATGTGCTCTGTGAGAATGAGATCAGGCGACCTTGCTGGCCAAGGAGGTACACGGAAAGCTGAAGACAATTCATAGCAACACGTGCTGTATGCGGCCGGGCATTATCGTGCTGAAAAGTAAGTTCAGGGTGTCACAAAAGGAACGGTAACATAACCGGTCGTAGGATGTTGTCAACGTACCGCTGTCCTGTCAATGTGCCAGAAATGACTATAAAAGGGGTCCGGGTATCAAAAGAGATGGCCCCCTGGACCATACCTTGTTGTGGGCCTGTGTGGCGTACGATAGTCACGGCAGGATGCCCCCTCTGCCCTGGACGTCTCCAGACACGTCTGCGGTTGTCACCAGGAAACAGTTGGAAACGACACTCGTCACTGAAGACTATACGTGCCTAGTCAGCGCAGTTCCACGTTGATCGAGCCCGGCACCACAGTAATCGGACTTGACGGTGTTCAGGCGTGAGAGGCAACCGGCGTAACGGTCAGCGCGAGCGTAAATTCTGCTCTCTCAATCGTCTGTGGAGGGTCATGTTGGATTCATGTGTGCGGGCCAAACGGTGAATAGTTGATAACGACGAATCCGTTGTTGTGACAGCTGCTCTGACAACCGCTCTATCCTCCCGTTCTGTTATGGCCCTCGGTCGACCGCTACCAATTTGTCGCTGATGAGAAACTAATTATCGCATGGGCATATCGGGACTTTGCACGGGGCCCCCAATTTCACGTATTGTTCTGAAATATATTTTTTATATCAAAATTTTATGAAAAATAAAACAAATTTCATAGATTGGGGTCCCCAAGTTCATCAATGCCTGGGGCCTCCATTGGTCATAATCAGGCTCTGACGCTGATATCTACCGTTATTTACCCTCTCTTGCCAGAATCGTCCAATAGCCGCATCGCTAGGACGCAGATGCCGAGCGATTCTTCGATTCGTCAAACCAGCCTCTTTTAGTCCGATTGCACGACCTCTTTCAAACCCTGACAGTCACTTTCAACTCAAACTTACGACATCTACTCGTAATGCGCACGAATCGTTGGGCGAGGCATTGTTACAGCGGACATAAGATATCGCAGGCGAAATGCAACAGAAATTTTATCCATCAGATTGAAAATCGCTCCTTATATGCACCTGCTGAATGCACAGTTCCGATGCGCTAGCGATTCGGTTATTCATATATTGGACTTCATATTTTATTCATTTGCATATTCGGTCCGAATGTCTTTGTATACGAAATTTCATTACAATCAGGTGACTCAAGGCGGCGATTTTTTTGTTATAGAGTGAATAAAAATTTGATAGCTAAGGGTAAAAGGCATTGTTTTGTAATTTCACACACTAATACAAAAGTAATAATAAAAATATATTTTTAAAATTTAAATTTTTATAAATACTTAGAAATTTCGGATTGTTTTATTCTTTTTCTGTTTCCGAAAATACTTTTCTCTCTACTTTACTTATCACAACATCTGATAAAAGAGCATTTATCCTGGTATTCATCATGCATTCTGAGTTTGCCATAATCACATTAATATGCTGCTCCAAATGTAAGATAAAACCACTCGTTTTTTATACATATCTCTTCTCTAACCTACAAGATTTGTAAATCATGTGTACTGTAACGTCTTGGGTGTGGAATGGTAGCGTTTGAGAATTACAGCTAAGTTCCGTTTACAGGATAATAATTTATTTATTTACAATTTAAAACAATCTTGATTAAATATGATGCTATATACAAGTAAATAAGAGTTCGTTGGACATCCAATAGAAGACAAGTCCTTTCACACGGGCAGAACCCTTCAGTCCACAACCAGACTCGCAAAAAACAGTTCACAGGGCAGCGCCCTACAGTCCTTCGATCGGACTTCAAAATTTTCGGCGGAGGATCTCTCTCTAGAACCTCACCTCTCCAGCTGTCGCTCCCCAACTGCTAACTCCTCCGGGGCTCTCTTGTCCGGTCCCCCCACCCCCCATCATCTTTTCGGATCTCTCCAAAGACGGGGGGTGGATTCAAGGATCCTCAATGGACGATATCGATATGACGTCATTTTTCCACCAACACGTGACCTTTCGGCTGTGTTGATGAGTGGCCCTGTAATCTGATTGGCTGAAGTGTATATTTTCCATCCACACGTGGCTGAAATAGCCTCGTCTCAGTATAAGTTTTAATATGTTAGCACTTTTTAATGGGAATCTTTGCAGAGATATCTTTTTGCAGTCATGTACAGGTTCCAGAGAGTTATTGAAACATTCGTAGGCAGCACAATACAGAGGTATAATTATTATTTTTTTGATTTTGCGCTTATTACCAGGAGTCCAGCACATAAGCCTATGGAGAAATGGTTGTTTGTTTTCCACCGTCACGTGACTTTTATAGCCTCGAACCCAATGAGGCGATATCCTCCATTGGTCCGTACCTGGCGCCTGTACGCCTCCGCTAGACCGCTCCTTCAGGTGCGCTGACGTAGGCTATCAATTTCGGCCAGCTCTTTGTAGGGGTGCTCCTTTTGTAACAAACTGTCTGGAAAGGCGACACCAAGTCTTCCCTTTTGTGTGGATCTGGGAATTTTACAACTCATGTACTTGCACCCTGCTGTCGATTTACAGTAGAACGATTAGAATATGGTTTTTGTTTACTAATTTTTCAGGAAAAGTGCAAGAAATTTTTCGGACTGGGAACTGGGTCCAGTCTCTGCTAGAGGATATTTTAACACTGAGTAAATCAGGTAAAAAAAAATCGGTGCCTAAAAGAGGAGGGGGTTGCTTAATAGAGGTGGCTGCTCATAGAAGTTTCATTATATACAGTTCTTTTTTTGCACATACAGTCAACTCCTCCTATAGAAAACCTCTGGGGACCTGCAAATTTCGTTCACTCTATCCGAAGTTCACTAAAACCTCGATGATGAACAATAACACTTAATACAAAACTAGAAAATTTATACAAGTACTTGAATGTTTATTAAATAAATCAAACATAACTGATCACATTTATGGTTATAGAAATACAGTCAACTCCGGTTATAGTGAACCTCTGGGGACCAGCAAATTTCGTCCGCTATAGCCGAAGTTCACTAAAACCGAAAAATGCTATGAATATTTTTAATATAAGTGAATCAGGACTAATGAAATGCGTTCATTACATCCGAAAGCTCACTATATCCGGAGTTGACCGTAGTATTGAAAGCAATGTTTTCAGATTGTTTGGGTTATACATAGTAGTTTGTTAAAAGAAGGGGAAAAACATAAAAACATTTATTCCTCTTTTTATTAAGTTGTAAAATAAATATAAATTTATATTTTCATGTATTCTGATCGTCCAAAGTCTAATGAAGAAATTTTTCTTTTTTTCACTTGTCTTACTATTTTTTCATGAAATTCCTCATTTTTTATTTATGCCTTCAGTTTTTAAGAAAAGTTATTCAGAAAGTTTCATTATTGTACCAGCAACTTCCTCTCCTAATGGATTACCAGAGACATGATACAAATTTGAAAAATAGTTTTCAAGATAAAACACTTTTTTTTTTTAAAATAGTTGCCATCTCTGTAGTTCGAAATTTATAATTCACAGTAATTGAAAGTATGCGTTCAAGTTTATGATTATTTAAAAATAAATAAATAAATAAATAGAGCTCTTACGATTACAGTAGAAAACTTTCAAAAATAATTGATTTCAATACCTAGTTTTTTCTTCTGAAAATTAAGCAGCACATTGAAAAAGCATAAATGGTACTGGAACGGCTCTAGTACGTCGAAAATTGTCCGCATAAAACATTTGCATAAACGAGCACTGTGAATAGTTCTTGACAATACAAGATTGTAGAAGTAATTATTTGAAAACTTTTAAAATGCCGCAATGATAGTTTATCATTTCTATTGCCTTAACCTACGAATTATGCTAATTATGCCAGTGCTCTTCCTCTTCTATGTTGTCTTTAGTCTTTTACAATGTTCTTTGTAAATGTTCTAGGCCAGGGGTGGCGAACTAATGGCACGCGACACAATATTCTGGGCATGCCACCGATCAAAACGGTTTGCATTTTAATTAAAAATAACACAGATTTTAATATTACACATATAACCGTATTTTTTGTTAGTAAATAAAGAGTTTTGAGTTGTTAGTATTTAGTTTTATTATTTTCCCAGTAATCACTAAGTCAAAATTATTTGACGCCTATGGCCTCAATAAACATTTCTTTAGAAAAAATGGCACGTTGATCCATAGGTTCGCCATCCCTGTTCTAGACTGTCAATTTTTCTCATACGTGTATCCTTCCAACAGCGCTTTCATATCTTTTCAATGCGTTGATTGATTTTAACATAAAAAAGGCTTCATGATCATGTATAGTTCTTTTCTGTGTCATATTTTGTAAATGAGTGCGTGGATTAAGATTATTATTGCTATCGAACTTTTTGCTGAGGTTTATGGTGTGTCTAAGTTCAATAATAAATTTTAATTTTTTTCTGTCAAGTTATCTCAAGTTCGTATAATTTTATGATAAAAGAATTGTCAACATTTTTCAATGTTAGATCGCTATGACGTAGAACTTTACTTAAACTATTTAACATTTTAGGTTTCTCGGTCGTGAAGTATTGACAATAGAGCACTTACGATTAAGTTTAAAAAAAAGAAATGCTTAAAAATTATTCAGTTCAACGCCTACATTTTTCTTGTGAAAATGAATCAGCTCATTGAAAAACCATAAATGGCATTGGAACGGATCAAGTAGACGAAAATTGACCAGATAGAACATTTGCATAAAAAAGCATCACAAAGAGCTCTTGACAACAGAAGAGTTACATTAAACCTTTCACGGTTTAACCCTTGAATGAGCAGTGCCACACAGCCAGCTGTGTCAAAACTGTTCTTTAGCTCTGTGTCACACGATGGGCGATTAGATCGACCGCTATGTATGATGAAAACTATTTATCTCATTTGTCGTATGCACTCGACGTCTTCGAAAAGCAACTGTTCTTCGTTAAGTCCTCTGCCTGATTTGAAGATCGCTAAAGATCAAGGCTGAATGTCAGGTCTGTGCTTCTCCGATACCAGTATGACTGGCACCAATGTTACACACTTAAAAAGTTTTCAAAACTGGACAGGACATTACTAGACAGTAGGCCACCGAATAATTTACTCTTTTAGGCAAGATGGCCAGCATGAAGGCTCACTTTGCTACACATACTTCATATCCATTTAAATCCCTTTAGGTGGCAGCCATTAGAGATGAGTTCGGGCTCATATTTTGAAGCCCGAGCCCGAGCAATATTATTCAAGTCGGAGCCCGAGCCCGCAATTTCAGCTAAAGATTAAAAAAAATCAATTACTTCATTGATAGAATACAATAAATTTTGCTTTTTGTGCAAATTAAAGACAAATATAATTGCAAACTCCCAATGCACTTTCTAATTCTTTGTATCCATCCTTTATCTCATGACTAAGGAATACAAACCGCCGTTCTAAAATACCCAAAGAACTTGATTCGACACGCTAATGTCTACACAGAAATCCTGATTGAAATGAATAGCACTCGGGGGCTAAACATTTTGGGGTGGACCGCCCTTATGACTTAGGGGTATGAGACATAGTTAAAAACCTATTCTATGACCTAACGAATATACATAGAAAATTTCATTAAAATTGGTCGAGTGGTTTCGGAGGAGTTAGGTGACTAACACTGGGACAGGAGAATTTTATATATTAGATTAGATTTATTTCCCTCATTAATCACTTTTTAAAATTATTTCAGGCAGCATGTTCAATAAAAGGAGAAATTTTGTCACGAGCCCGAACACAATTGTGAATAACAGAGCCCGAGCCCGGTTCGGGCCGAGTCCGTCTCATCTCTAACAGCCATCCAACCTCTTACGCTTATTTCCTACTACCTCTTCCGTTCCCTCAGAGGCTACAACGAGCAGATCGTTGGCCTGGATGGGGTGATCTCTCGAGAAGTTCGCCCACTTTTCCGTACGCAGTACACCCGACTTTTCCCTGCGGAAGAAGTCCACAACACGATTCAGCAGGTCTTCAAGGTCGTACGTCAAGGCGAGGCTGAAGGCCTCGCAGAAAGTCTCCGCCGACAACGTCATCTGGGCGAAATGCGAGCAGGCGGACTTGAGATCGTCCACTTGATACTTGTCCGCCAAAGTGTACAGCGCGAAGACTGTGTCGGTCGTTATCCCGTCGCGAGTCGAGCTGTACAAGTAGCGGACGAACGCGCGGAACACGGCTGGCTCACAATCGTTGATGGAGAGGATGCCCGTCGCCTTTTCCACCATTTCGTGTTTCAACATGCCTCTGAAGACGGGCGAACGGGCGCCGAGTATGTTCCGGTGGACACTGAACTTCTCTCCCTGGACGATGACGGTGAAGTCGCTGTGCTCGCCACTCTGCATCAGTTGGTGCAGATCATCAGACAGCTTTTTGTGGCCTGGGGGAAGAGAAAACATTTTCACACATTGCACTGTATATATTTATGGGTATATGTATTATACTCAGCATACCTGCCAACCTAAGAAAATTAACATCAGTAAAATTATGTCCTCATTTCAGTAAATTTTTTACCTTCCCTCAGTAAAACTGAGTTCATTTATTTTTTTTGGTACTAATAATTTCTGCTCTTGTTAAGCTAAGTTTATTTCTGGTCAAAATATTTTTTATTTTTATTCATAACTGAGCCTGCTCTACATAGTGTTATTTTTCTTACCTGGTTCAATTAGGGAGGGGGGGGGGTAAAAATTTAATTTAAAATAGGAATCAGTTTTCATCCTTACGGCATTAAAGCTTTAAATGAAAGAGTTCTAAAAGAAAAATATTTACTCACAAGAGAAAGATTGAATTCAAAATCTGAACATGCCCCATTCAATAAAGTGTTTTTTCTTTATTGGTTTCCTTGAGAGAGGAAGGAGGGGGGGGGTTAAAAATTATTTTAAATTCAAAATGGGAGTCAATTTTTACTCATATGGCATTGGATATTTAAATAAAGGAGTGCTGGAGGGAAAATATATATTCTCTACACGGACGGAAGAAGATTGAATTGTATGAAATTGCGAACTTCGAAATTAGCCGAGCAATCCGTAAAATTACTCCTCATCTCCGTACATCAGTAAATTAATGGCAAAATACGTATATTTTACGGATAATCCGTAAAAGTTGGCAGGTATGATACTCTCTGCTTAACCCTTTGAGGCGCAACCCTTTCCCAATGCTGGAAAAAGGGCAGCCGTTACCATCGCTCGACTTAACTACCACCAGGGTGCGAATTGGATATTTTCTCCAGGGGGGGGGGGGACACTTGAAAAGAAGAAGGAAGGAAGGTGCAAATATTTCCCTCACATGATATTACTTGACAAATGCAGTCGCCGACACGTGTGGGAACTGACTTATATTCAAACAAAAGTCATAGATTATTTGTTCTATGGAATCACAGATACACAAGCTACATACAATGTACCTGTATTGCAGGCCACGCTTGAGGGTTTTTAGCTTAGAAAAGAGACGAAATTTTAAGGCAGTCGCCTTAGAGTATAGTAACAAACGAGAACATACCACCTTTATTTTGACTTCCCAATCTGAATCCCAGAATCTTCACTCACCAGTCAAATATTTCTTCAACAGGGGATAAATAGCATCCCTGGCAGGGATTCATTAATATTTCTCTAGCCAGGGATATTACATTCTTCAGCCGGGGACGATCCCCGGCATCCCCTCCCCCCGTCAATTCGCACCCTGACTACCACCAAGATGGCAGACGATCGAAACGTTCATCGCGTGCCACAGATCGAGAGACCCCTTTTTTGACGCAGCTGGCTGTGCCGCACACAGCCAGCTGCGTCAAAAAAGGGTCCGCCCTCTTGCTGGTAGTTAGGCCATTCCCTCCATAGGCCATAATGTAAAAGAAATCTTTGTCGCAGCTCTGTAGAAAAACTGCAGTCCTATACACACCAAAGTAGTAAGTCCTATACACACCAAAATCAATACCGGTCTTGCGACGGTGGTTTATAACATATATACCCAATTTGAGCTCAACCGAATGCCCCGTTTAGGAGCTATCGTGTTCACTCACATACACACACATATATCTCGTAAAAATAGCATAAATGAATTTAGAAGACCTCAAAACGTGTCAATACAACAAAATCTCGAAGTCGAATTTTTTCATGATTACAATACTTTCCTTACATGGTACATGTTCGGAAAGAAAAATAACAACAAAAAAAGAATTAAAAAATGTCAAGAAAACGTTGTGAAAAAGATTAAAAACGGAATATAGAACAGAATTCATCCGCATTTCCAGAAAAAAGGCCAAATATTACGTTTATCGCCAATTTTGGAGCCAAAAAAAAAAAAAAAAAAAAAAAAAAAAAAAGAAAGAAAGAAAGAAAGAAAGAAAAGGTAGGACGTATATTACGAGTTTAGCAGAACTGCCAACCTTCAATTGTAAATTATAGGAGCATTTCTGTAAAATATAAGAGCATCCATATATGGTGCCATAAGAGAAAAATTAAGTGTGGGGAGGGGGTTAACTTCGTTTTAAAAAATCAAACATTAGTTTTCTAATTTTAGGGAAATTTTCACTTTTTTAAAGGAAAAAAAAGGATTAGTCAAGCTACTTTATACGTGGAGTGATAATCATACACTACACTGCTGTAGTAACTAGAACGATAATCATGCACAATACTGCAGTAGTAGCTAAAACAATTATTTTAACCCATTCGTGCCTGGATATTTTTGCGACTTTCTTCGATTTTTGCTAACACCAGCAGTAATTGATAAATTTCTGATGTCAACTTTTTGAACAAGGGATGATTTCATTTAAAATCGTTATGTATAAAAATTGAAATGTCAACATCCCACTTGGCCATATTAAAATGTTTTGTGGAATTGAGGTTCAATACTCGCGAATAAAGGCTCGGAAAAATAAATAACGTTTTCGAATGATAGCGAAAATGCCGTCCCAAAAAAGGGACGCTAGCCATAAATGGGTTAAGCTAGAGAAACAGCCTGTTATAACATGACTATCTGCACAGGAAGACATGTTATAATTCATTAATAAATATTTCACAAATGCATTTCAAATGTAGATCTTTCAAGTAGATTTGAATTTGACTTTCAAAATCAATTGCAGCATGCAGAAAATCATAAGTAAATTTTAAATAAAATTAATTAATATAAATAGCTAAATAAAACTCTAAAATAAAGGTTAATTTTTAATCATTAGGTATTAAAGACTTCAATAAAGAAATGCACAGCAAAAGATGGTCATTTGCAAGAAGGATGAAGAAAGATTGGAAATTTCTCCCTGCCTCTTAATTAAAATTTTGAAGACCGAAAAATCGGAGTTTATCGTTAATAATCGGATTTCCGGAGCAAATTAAAAATATCGGACAAAATACTGTGAAATCGGAACACTTGGCAGCTATGCTCACAGAGGAAAGTGGAGGGAGCAACCGACGCACATAGCGTTTCCAGAAACTTTCCGCCGCGGAACTATTTTCTTTTGATTGGAGCCCAGGAGATTAGCGGGAAGCCCTTGTTATTGTATGATGATAGAGCTTCATTTTACTAAAACTTTGTTTTAAAATAGAGGTGGTAGCCTGTTGTGTTACTGATTGCACTAATACGTCAGATGTAAAGAAGCCTAGTGTCACTTTTCACAGGTTAAATAATTATTTTTAATATATTTTCATCAGGACTAGCATTTTTTTTTTTTTCACATACTACAGTTGAACCTGTATGGCAGATGTAATGTTCATGTATCTGGAATGTCAAAAAAAAAAAAAAAAATTATTTCGATTGTATAAACGGTTGTAAAATTCTTTGATATTCTTACATAATGTATTATAAACGTTGAAAAATGAAAATCGGCCTTTTAAATTTATAAAGTATGGTTTGTTTAATTGTGTTTTCAGTTTCTGTTTGTATTGCTTTGATCCGTGTATTTTGATTAATAATTTTGGTTAATTGCGAAGTAATGAAGAAAAGGAACATTTATCTGTACCGTTTATGGTTTAATTGCTAACTTAGAACTATGTGTATCCTAAATTATTTTTTTAAATTTGTATTATTATACAATATAACAACTGATTGTCTTGCAACGATTGCATATTTTATTTGTTTATATTTGAAAGCTAATGTAATTCAAATGTTAAGAAATATTATTTGTAATATGATATAAATTTCAACTAACCGCCAACGCCCACAAAATATCATTAATCCGTCTCCGAATTGAAAATACGAAAACGAAACTAACACCTGCGATATTAAATATACGTGAAAAACATATTATCTTTAAAAGAAAATTGTTCAGTTGCATGCTGTACGCTCTTTTGAGTTCCGTTATTTTTAATTCTACTTTCGTTGTCGTTTCTCAATCGTTTTTCGTAAAGAAGAAAGTTCAATATAGTCATTCAATCGCCGTAATCAATGTATCTACATAGGGTTCGTCTGCTTTTTTTGGTCTCCAATGGTTCCATCTTCCTCTCGCGGAGGAATACAATTTTGTTACGAATACATTGTATTGGAAGCTTAGAAGAAGCGCTCTCCACTTTCCTCTATGGCTATGCTTAGCCGGATTAAGAAACACTGCTCCTACTCACTCGCAGCTCTGAGCCCCGCGTCTCCCTTCAAGGCTACAAAACACAAAACCAGTGTGCCTGAGGGCAGCAACTCCGCGGCGCCCCGTTCAACGGCACCTCTCGTGAAGGACTGGAAGCGAAACGTTTTCTCGGATTCGCCCTTCAGGAAAACCAGATCCAGGTTACGCGCCAACTGCTGCATGGGCGGTTTCTCTCTCCGGAGAGCCATCCAGAGGTGAATGTTGCAACTTGTTGCGAAATCGAGTCTCCTGATGACTATAGGGAAGGGTTCGTCCCTTTCAAGTCTCTTGGACCTGATTTCGAATGTCCACTGGCAACCCGAGAAGGAGAATGAGAGAGTGGGAATCCCCGCATGTTCTTCCGTGCAGTGAGCGAGGAAGTTCCGAATTGTCCAGTTGACTCTTAACGCGTTATGTTTGCTCATATCCCTTGAGATCGAAGACATGGCTGCGTCCGCTTGCTGGAGGGCCACTCGGGGAAAATGGCAGGACGGACAATCGAGCTGGACTGGAACAGACAGGAACCTGGGGAGTGGAGAGAAAGAAGATTCATTAGCAAACAAACAAATGAACAAGCATCGTGCAAATTGCAAATCTATCGCTTGAAGCTTCACCAGAATTTTATTATTATTATTATTATTATTATTTACAGACTGTATATAAGGGCGTCCCTAGAATACGTAGCACCCCAACCCTGAAAGCCTATAAAAGGCCCCCCCTTTAATAGGGGTATCACACTAAGATCTGTCCGACCAACTTTTCCGGCGGATTTTCTCCCGTCGTTGCCTTGACGACGACGATCTCCAACTTTTACCTTTCGGAACGAAAAAATCCGAGTCGGCCGAAATTGCGGCCAATCAGAATATTTCTTCCTGCTACGTCATAATCAATGGCGAGTAATGGCGACCCACGATAGGGTTAACTTGACGCGAAATGCTGAGTCACGGTTAGTAAATAATAACCTTCATGCCAAATCAGCGATGCGATGACTATTTGGCGTTGGAAACAGTTTGTTTACTTTTGCAACCCTTAAAGATAACCGCGCCTTCAAGTCCGCCGGGAAAGTTGGTCCAGCTCGGAGTTGCTCGAATTTTCCCTTTAGTGAGATACCGGCATTATGCTCCAGATCAGTGCTTCACAACTTACGGATCGGCGGTAATTGGAAAGATTCGTCAGCTATTATTAACTTTCTCTTAGAAAGTAAAAAAAATTGGAGTGACTCCACTCAACTTTCCGAACACTTACGATTAAGATCATTACCAAGCATTTAAATAAATTTTAATCGATGAATCATTCAAGCATATATACCCAATTTGGGCTCAATCGAGTGTACCATTTAAACGATAGCGCACTTTCAAGAACTTCCCACTTATGCCATAATGTAAAAGAAATCTTTGTCGTAGCCCTGTAGAAAAACTATAAGTCCTATACACACCAAAATCAATACCGGTCTTGCAACGGTGGTTTATAACATGTATACCCAATTTGAGCTCAATCGAATGTACCGTTTAAACCGTTATACATAAATGTGTCAGCTAGGTATGACTGTATAGGCAGCCTCGGCCTAGGGGCCCCTACAAAGGCGCCCATATAGTGGGATTCTTTGCTGATATAAATTAATATAGTTCAAATATCTGTTTTTTAAAATTAAATATTTTAATTAATACCCTTTCAATCACTTAAGTATACTGTTTTAAGGTGATACTTTATCTGTAAGATCAGATGAAGTAAAAAAAAAAAAATCTGTGAGAAAGATGTTTATTTACTACTAGCAGCTACCCGCGACTTCGTCCGCGTCGGCTTTAGAATTATGTCCCGAGAGAAACGAAGCATGTGTGAATAACAAATATGTTTGCGACTAAAGAAACTGCATTTAAATATTATTTGCTTTTTACTTATTTTAAATGAAGTATAATGCATGGTAGTATACTTCATTTAAAATAAGAGAATATGCAGAGTTACTAAATTTAGATTTTTTTTCAGGCATTTGGCGAATACAGACAGTTACGACAGTATTTGCGAATTGTTTTGAGTGTTCTTGTAAAAGAAATACTTATGCTATATGCATGAATTTTAGCCTATGTTAATCAGGAATAGTGCAGCTTTCTATTAGCGAAAAAGTTTTAGAATCGGTTCTATAGTTACAGAGATACCCATAGAGCGTAATGTATTAGAATTATTTTGAGTGTTCCTGTAAAGGAACTATTTGCGCTGCATGCATTAATTTTAGCCTATAATACTCAAGCCTATAATACTTAGCCTATAATACTGCGTGTGATTTTGCAAATAGAATTTCTGCTTTATTTCAAAAGCATAAATCATTTTGTGCGGGCGATAAAACGGTTTTTAATTAATAGTTAGAAAAGTAATTAAAATTTCCGAGCCTCAGGTACACTTTACCGAAGTCATGAGTCCAGGCATGCTCAAATTTTCAAAGCTCTGCTTTGTAGATTTGTCTGGAGAACATTCATTTTTATTATTAGAGAAAGATATATTTGGCATAAAACTGGCATAATTTCCGTATTATTTAATGTTTTTCAGATGCACGTGCATCTTTATTGAAGTAATAGCATTCTTGTTAGCTCAAAACATGAATCCTATGATACGGGCGAAACTCGCCAAGCATGGCAACGTAAAAACGGTTTTTAATTAATAATTAAAAAAGTAATTAAAAATCTAAAATTCTAAGTAGCCTATAACCAAGTCCAGGGTCCCATCTATATCTAAACCGAAATGCATCCTAATCGATTCTGCGGTTTAGGCGTGAAAGCGAAACAAACAAACAAACTCACTTTCGCATTTATAATATTAGTTGGGATAAATGTATACATATATGACAAATAGGAACTCTTGCATAGCTACGAAGTATGCCAATAATGGCGTCAAACAGAGGCAAAGTGTCTATTTTCAGTCATTTTGAGAAGTACGTTGCAATTTTTGTCACAATATATTACATTTTATAAAAATAAAATCCACCTAGTTAAACTTGATCATATTTCTTTGCTCATTTCTGCCTTTGACAATTTTTAGGTTTAATTTTATAGAAATATTTACATGAACCATAGACAGTATATTAATATTTGTCTAATAAATTTGTAGTATTGTAATTTAAATGAATGACTACTTTTACTTTTTCAATAGTGAACAATTTTAATGTCTTGTGCACTCGCAAGTTTTAATTGCATTTTGTACTGTCTTTTAACAAAATACATTTTCTAAATATTTTTTACTCTATGTGTAACTCTATGTATTAACTGTTGCATGAAAACTACTAGAATTACATTTTTTTTTTTTTTCAAATCAATAGTTATCTAAATCTGTACAGTATTTTATGTTTATATTTACTTTTATATGTAACTATATTCGCTTATGCAATGTCTTAGAATTTCGAGATACAAATAATGCTTCTGGAATCTCATTGTAAACATCAATTATTAATTAAATACTGCAAAATTAGGTATCTTCTTTTTGGCTTAAATAAGCATTTCTCTAACTGTTTCAAAAACAATTTGATATATTCAGATTTTTTTATTTTAGATTTTATGCTTTATAATTTTATATTGATTTAAAAACAACTTCTTTCAATATAAATGTAATTCTTTAATTGTAAGAAATATTGAATGTATATATCATACCTGCCAATCTCCTTAAGCCAAAAACAGGAAGACTCGGGTTGAAAAAACAGAAGATTTCACAAAAAATCAGAAGATAAAAATAAATTAAAAATTTTTTCTTAAGAACAGAAGACTGTTTCCCCCAGTGTATATCATCATTTCTTATTATTTTTTTTATATTAGTATTGTATAGAAATAAAAACAAACTTAAATAGCAATAGAAAAGTGCTTACCTGAATTTTTTTTATATAAAATGAAAAAATATGGAGTATTTTCACAAAAATAAAAAACAAATAAATGTAAATTTGACTTTATTTTTAACCAAAGTATGTTGAAAAATAAACATAAGATTTTTTTTCTCATTCAAAGTAGCTTTTTTAGCTTTTACCAATAGTTCATCAGAAAAATTATTTTCAAGCTTTAGTTTTCAATACTAACAAATTTTCTAATGATGAATCACTGAGGGAAGAACGAAATGAAGTTCTGTTAACTATCAATGAAAGATTTGCTTACAAATGCTTTGACCTCACTCATACTACAGCATTGTGCAGTTAGCTGTTGAAATGATTACCTTAATAAATTATTTTGAAAGTGAATTATTAATTTACAATTTTTTTCGCACAGTTTGTAATACAATTTAATATATCAACTAAAAATTTAAAAAAGACAGAAGATTTCATCTTCTGGCAGAAGACCAGAAGATACCTTAAAAAAACAGAAGTCTTCTGTGAAAACCAGAAGAGTTGGCAGATATGATATATAGTTTCTCTTCGTCTTTAATGGTGCATTTTTTGGGTAAATCAGACCTAAACCGTCGTTCTTTGACTAAAAATATAATATTTAATAGATCATTTAATAGATAATTAATTAAACATCGAAATTTTTCTCAATTAACATCAGAAGTTCTTATAATTTAAACAATATTGAAATTTGAAGAAAAACTGAAATACACAAAATGTAAAGACCATAAATTGTATCTTACAACTAATCACATAAAAGTTCCAGAAACTAAAAAGCAATTTACTGAAAATAAAAATAAGTTTACCTTAAGCGACATTAAAAAAAAAATCTCATAAATGTTTAAATTAGTATTCTATTATTATTACTTGGAAATTCTCTAATCTAATAGCTATCAATCTTTGGATCGCTACCTCACATGGGGTCGCAAAAAATTACCCTGAGGTCACAAGGTGGATTTAAACGGAAGCGAAATATTTTTCCTATAAAAACAGGTTTCCGTTGATTAAAAGTGTCTTCAACAGAATGAACTAACTATCTTCTTTCAAAACAAATTTAAGTTTACGGTTCAGTGGTTTACGTATGTTTTAATATGCGAAGTGTAGGTAGTTAAAGGTTTTAAATGTACAGAGTTATGTTATCGTTATTCCTATATGATTTGAGGAAGCCGGAAGCAGCAAAATAAAAATAAAAGAGTTATGGTTTCACGCGAAGATTTTTTCAGTTATGAATGTTACATTAGCTGCCAACCTTCCAAGAAAAAAATAAGGAACACAGCACTTGCTCATAAAATCAGAAATAAGGAACACAGTGAATGGTCATGAAATGTACCATTAAATATACAATTAAAAATCTTACATTAACAAAATTAAATTATCTTGTGTATAGAGATGATGAGCATATATAATCATTAATTTATAAAAATAAAATGTACTTAACTTTGCTTGTTTTCTACAGTAGACTTAAATGATTAATGTAATAAATTCTTGAAAGAATAAAATAATTAACATTCAAATAAATTTTATTGACTTATTTGATTATATTTTGACAACTAAGCATAAATGCTTTACCAAACGCTGAAAATGTACACGATTTTCATTTTTTTCTGTTAATTTTAAAAAATCCTTACACAGAAGCTGAAAAACGGAACATTTTGGCTTTAATACGTATTTACGGAACAAAGTTCAAAAAACGGAACGAATCCGTATAAAACGGAACACTTGGCAGCTATGATTAGCTTTAAAATGTAATTTTTGGTAAAACAATACAAACATAACCCTTTGAGGCGCAGTGTTCCCGCTCTGGGAACACCAAACTCCGACGTTTTGACTGTTGCCAGTCACGAAGAATACATTTGATTTCTATAAAAATAGTTGCGGGTGACATAGCTCCACGAGAATCCTTTACTTTTTAGCACGTCATTTCCCGTAAAAAAAATGTCACGATTATTTTTAACAGCACGGACAACAGGTGAAAAATGGAAGAATGCGAGAACAGCTGGATAGATTGCCCAATGCTGAAAAAAAGGGCAGCCGTTGCCACCGCTCGACTTAAATACCAGCATGACGGCGGACGATCGAAACGTTCATCGCGTGCCACATATCTAGAGACCCTGGCTCTAGATCTGTGGCACGCGATGAACGTTTCGATCGTCCGCCATCTTGCTGGTAGTTAAGTCGAGCGATGGCAACAGTTGTCCTTTTTTCAGCATTGGGAAAGAGTTGCGCCTCAAAGGGGTAAAAGGGGGGGGGGATTTTATTTTTTTGACTTGCAGATTATACAACACCATATTTTCTGAACCCATCAGAACTTTAAAAACTAGAATTCAATAGCTTAAAAAGAAAATCGTGAAAATAAAATTTAAACATTTCTTTTTTTATTCTGTGATCATATATTTCCAGGATTGGGTTTTTGACGTCAAAAACTGGTTATTGACATGACATGTCAAAAACATGTCTAAAACTGTCAAAAACCTATACATGTCATTTTTATTAGTCATTAGTCGCATTTTATTTCAAATATCAAAATTAATTAAATTAAACTTAATATGTTTTATTTTATAATTAATGTAATTAAATTAAAATTACATACCACCATTCAAATTATTTGTCATGCTAAAATTAAATATTGAAAATGGTATATAAATATGTTTTTGAAAGTACTTTTTATGTATTTTTTTTCCTTAGATCAGATTGTTTGAAATTTATGAATATAAGTAATTAGTTGACCTTTATGCCATGATTTTTTTTTTCTTGGGGAGCTTTGCTAAAGCTAAGTCAGTTAGCGTCAATTACTTAATCATAAGTTGCCTAAACATTTTTGATGAGTCTAAATATTTGTTTTTCTGTATAAATATAATCCGTTACTAATACTATTCTTTATCATATCACAATATAAATATTCTCTGGTAAGTAAATTAATTATAATTTGCAATCAAAATAATGATTGGTTATTATCAATACACTCAACATTTTCTAATATTTTTCATTTTATATTAAATTCATTTATTCAGGGCCAGACAATAACATTTTTGTGTCCAGGGCACTTTTAAAACTTTGTGCCCCTACATATAGCTGGCTCAATTTTTGTGTTCCTGTACATAGTTTTAAACTCAATTTTTTGGCCTGCTTTTGCATGTGCGCGCAGGGCACGGGCCCAAATGCCTGTGCGATAATCAGGGTGTGCATTTATTCAGAACAAGCACAGTAAATTTATGATACTTAATTTTTGATTTATCTTTATTCACACACACACATATAATATATATATATATATATTATTTAGAAAACAAAAATGAACCCCCCCCCCATGCCAGTCATTGTTAATATATCAAAACAGTTTAAAATGCATTGTCCTCGTCAGAGGGGGAAATGCACAACTCTACACCATAGGTTTCAGACTCACAGCCTGAGATTTTGCCAAGGTAATGTGTTATATTCATGTCTGTATTATGCAAAGATTAATTTAAAAGTATTAAAACAGTTGAAAGATATTTATAAAAGTGTTCTATATTAATTAAAAATATGAAATGCAACAGGCAAATCTCAGAGGTGCCTGTTGCAGTTCATATTTTTAATTAATATAGAACACTTTTATAAATATAGTATAATAAAATAGTTAATATAGAACACTTTTATAAATATAGTATAATAGAACACTTTTATAAAAATCTTTAAACTGTTTTAATACTTTTAAATTAATCTTTGCATAATACAGACATGAATATAACACATTACCTTGGCAAAATCTCAGGCTGTGAGTCTGAAACCTATGGTGTAGAGTTGTGCATTTCCCCCTGTGACGAGAACAATGCATTTTAAACTGTTTTGATATATTAACAATGACTGACATGGGGGGTTTTTCATTTTTGTTTTCTAAGTAATATTAAACACATGTTTTCTGATATGCAGCTTCATTAAGCGCTTTGTAACATGTGAAAGAACTGTATTTTTGTTTATTTTTAAATAAAGTTCAACTATCTATATATATATATATATATATATATATATATATATATATATATATATATATATATGCATAGTTACTATGTAGCTTATTATTATTATTTTGTATTTTAAGCAGCTTGTTGAACCAAAATTATGTAGTTTGTACTGCCTAAAATTGTCCAAAAGTTTACTCAAGTGCTAAAGTAAAAAATGAGGAAATTTGTAATATGAAATTTTATTGAAAAGAAAAATGTACACTATTTTAGGACAGAATTTTAGGTTTTACACAATTATTGTCAAAAACTAAGTCAAATAGGGGTTTTTAACATGACAGTTAAAACCATCGATTGTCAAAAACTTGCCAACCCTGTATATTTCCATTTCCATGATTGGATTAGCACCATAAAAGGATAGTAAACATTTTTGCTTAAAAAAAAACATCAAAAATAACAGGAACTGTTTAAGAAAGCGAAATGTTCAATTGCATCAAAGATGAATACCAATATGAAATGTGTGAATTAAAAATTCACTGATAAAATACCAACAACATATAGGCATAAAAGCTGTTATTATTTTCCAAGTCGCTTTTTTTTACATATATAACACCGTTATCATGAAAACTTACTTTTGTAAAGTTTATAACAAACGCTTACAGTTTTTGTTTCTTTAATTTGAATTAAATTATCATTTTTTTTTAATAAAGAGATTTTTAAAAATTATATTTGTTGATCTATCTTTCTACGGATATCATCAGTGTTGTGACCATTAGGACATTCACACTCTAAAACTAGTTCCTTATTCTTTAGATCATCATAGGATAACTCGACACATGCTCCTCGTTGATTTTTAATTCTTAAAAAAATTTTCCTTATCTGAAAATAACGTGTTTACGGCAATATAGTTTACAATAATACAAGATACCACAAATTGTGTGGGGCATTTAAGTCCTCCATGATCAAGGTTTTTAATTAAATTATATTTTTCATCAAGGTTTAAATCTGATTCAATAGTTATATTTTCTTTACAAAATTGCATTCAGGCTTTTAAAATTAAATTATGACTGCAGCATATGTTAAAACAGGCAAAATTGGTTCAACATTTTTAACTACTTGGCATATTCTAAAAAAAAGAGAAAGAAAAGGAATAGATGAAATTAATTATTTTACATTTAGCATAGAATATTAAAAATAGTGTTCAATTTTTAAATTTTACTGATAGTAATTCTAAATTTACATTCACTTTCTTAATAAGGTTTAAAAATTTAGATTTTTATTTATTTATTTATTTTACATTTTTATCTATGCATTCAATTATTTAAGAACATTTTTAATCCAATGCATTTAATTCTTTGTATTCCAAATAAAGAAAAAAAACGTAATATATGATAATTTATTTTAATAAACTATTAAAAATACGACTAATTATAGTTCCGGACAATTTCACATGGATCTTAGGTAAAATTAATTGTGCGTTAAATGTAAATAATAAAAATTTTAAAAATGATATCATGACTTATTAATATATAAAATGAGCATGTAGAAGACATACAGAATGACTACAGTAAAAAGCTTCAATGAAATTTTTCAGTACTAATAAGATAATTTTAATGACACAAGTTTGCTACCAGAAATCTCACCCTCCCACTAAGCAGTGACGAAATAACTAATAATTATAAAATAAATAATCACTGATAACAAGAAGCGTAAAAAGGTACTTATGTTAAAATATTCCACAGTTAAATAGAAATTGATTTTGCCTAAGAGCTAAGTGAAATTGTCCGGAATTAATTATGAGTAAACCATGTCGATTTCAGACTGCAGAATCCGTCTGAACACGACATGGTTTACTCATAACAGGCATGAAAGCACAAAACAGCTAAAAAGACTGAACTTTGCTGCAGATCATACAGAACAAATAAATTATTATGCATTTAACACATTACCAGCTATTCTTTTAAATGTATTCATTATTAAATTAATTAATATTCATTATATCACTGTATTCAGTAGAACTACATTCATTAAACTAATTTAAATACTAAATCTCAAATGCATCATTGAAGACTGAAAACTTTCATGACTGTCATAATTAATTCCGGACAATTTCGCATAGCTCTTAAGCAAAATTAATAGGGTTAAACGTATGTGAAAGAAATACAGAATGACTGCAGAAAAAAGCTTCAACAAAATTATTCAGCACCAATAACATAATTTAACATCAAAAGTTTGCTACCAGAAATTACAGCCCCTCACTAAGCACTGACGAAATACACATACATCACAACTAATAATTATTAAAATAAGTCATCATTGTGATGATAAGAAGTGTGAAAAGGTACTTACGTTAAAAGCAATAAAGTTTTTATCCTATTTAGTAGGTAGAATCAGTGTGAATGAAACTGCACCCGGCAAACACGTTTTACTACTCTACTACGGGGAACATGAATGACTAGCCTGCCTGACAAGCGTCTGGCCGCCGCCCGCCTAACACTATCGAACCATTCAATGTGCATGCCCGTATACTTCCCCGCTCAGGAAATGAATGGTGTCGCCATCTAGTGATTACTTTTGGAAACTTTGTATTTCTCTATAATAAAAAGAAATTTTGAAATATTTAGGATTAGCTTTGAACTTGTGTTTATTTTTCCTTTTGTATTATAAAAAAAAAAAAAAAATACTTCAAATATATATTCCTTCTGATGATCTTGGAATTACCAATTGCTTGTTAATTAAAATTATGTATTAAGTAATTTTTACATAAGTTAATTATTTTTTTGATATATTATATAGTAAATAATTTTAGCAGATTTTGGAATATTTAGTCTTAAATAAGAATGGCCTCACACACACAATCTCGTTTTTATTTTTATATCCCAAATGTCCCCCATCTAGTGATTAATTTTGAAAACTTTGATTGTATTTCTCCGTAATAAAAAGAAAATATATCAAATAGTTATTCTTTACTGATAATCTATAATTAGCAATATTGTAGCTGGTTAATATTCTACATAAGTCAATTATTTTTAAAATAGTTTATTAAGTAAATGATTTTAGCAGATTTTGAAATATTTACCATTGGCCACTGGAAGAGCATTTTAAAAGAAAAGTCACTGATACTGACAAGTGATTAAGTAGATGCCCGCTGATTCAGGAAACTGGATGAAACCTTTCAGTAAATTTTTGTGACAAACAAAAAAAAAAAAAGTTAAGGAATCTAAACAAACATTCCATTTCCACAACAATTTTTGAGCAAGAATATATAAAATGGTTAGAGCATTTCATTAATCTCAACATTGTTTTTACATTTAATTCTCTTTTTGCACTGTAGGATATGTAAATGAGGCATCTTATGCAGTGTTTCACCGGTGATCGACAGATAAAATAAGCTTTTTGTAAGCATGGGAAAAATGAGTGTATGCTCTGAACTTATTACAAATAGTGTATAAATTTATTTACTTTTTTCCCCTTTGAGAGCCTCGACTATGTAAATTTTATTCCACGCAGGTAAGGAACATTATTTTATTTTATGTTAGAAATTAACATTTTTAGTTACTAACATTTTTCAAAGTTAATTTTTTAATTCCTGCTACTTAAGAGTCATTTTTCTGGATCTCATACTATTATCAAACGGGACTAAAATACAATTACTTTTTCAAACGATTTTTCGTTAGACATATTTTTTTACAATACTAACGGGCCAAGGTCCCTAGACTCGCTACGCTCGCTTTTCGTATGAGGCATTCGGCCCCTAATAAGGCTTACTCGTAAAAAAGACAGAATTTCAACAGACAAATCCTAAAGATTGGATCCGATAGAATGTTACTGAGCTACACGTTGCTAGGTTCTTGCATGTTCATTGGCACATAAAAATTTAAACTTCACACTACAGTAGACCACTCCAATATATCACGGTAGATATTTTGTTATTAGCAATCCGTGTTCTACGGGTCCTGAACTATACTCCACCTGGAGTGCGGACTCCGCTTATAATCGCTCGAAAAATTATTTGCACTCCTCAGAAACACAATGATATTTAATGTTGCCATTCAAAAGTTATATTAATTAGGAGCTAAAGCGTAATTCAGCTGTATTTTTAAGTATGTAAAACCTATTGAACACCTTGCGTATTTGCCACCCATGGCGATTTTTCATCATTTGGCGACTTGCGTATATGTATAGTTAATAATGAGCTCTAAGAAAACAGTACTTCACATGTTTTCTTTGATAAAAACTACGGAACAGCTAGGATAGCTTGCCACCCATGGCGACTTTTCATTATTTGGCGATTGACACATGCTCACGACCTATAATTACTGCTCATGCAAGGTTCCCGGAAAATCGTTATCCATATTTTCAAATACATAATCCTTTGCAGATTGGCGTATTTAGCACCACGAATTATATCATCTCGCCGCGCTGGCAAATAGGCATAGTTAACGCCACCAAATATGTCTACTGGTAGGAAATACTTCAGCTGGACCGAACCGCCTTTAAAGTAATCTGCACTTTTTCATTTTCAAGATACTGGGTTCCAGCATTCTGGAACTCGAAGCTTATTCACCCTGCTTGGAAAGATACTATTTTGCCAGATCATTCCTAATGCCAAGATGGCGCTTTTAAAATCAGTTACAATTAGTTATTCTGTTTTGGAAAAACGAATAGTCGCTCATTCTAAACTCCTGTTGTCTAAGCGAACTTACTATTTGAAAATTATCAACTTTGTGTAACACATTTTGAGTTACTTATTTCATATACTTTTTAATTTGGCGTAAAATGGTCGTCATTCTAACTCATGTTTGTGAATTTCACGCGACTCTACATACTTGGAAACGCTTTGTTACAAAGGAATGAATGATTTTATGCCAAATCTGGCAACCATTCTGTTTATTTCTTCAGTTTATTTCTTCAGTTTTTTATTAATATCTTCTAAAATAATTCCATTTTCGAAATTTAAGTCAGCTTAGCAGGTTCCTCGGAATTTTTCGAATCTGTGGGCACCTTAGTCGAAACTCAAATCCCCACGGTTTAGGAGGAGATAGGCCAACAAGCTATTGACAGCACCAGCGGCCTTTACTTTTTTTTTAGAATAGAGAGATTACTAACACAATTAGAACCAAATGAAAACAGGGTATACTTTAATGAAGAATACATAAAAAATGATTATTGAAGAAGTGGCATAAACTATTAACTTCATGTTTTAATTGGGTGCAAAATAGTTTGACGAAGAAAAATCTCATCAATGACATAAAACGTTGAGGTACACTTCAGAATTTATTCATATATTTTAGAGATCAGAGTATTACCCAACTTATTTTAATGTGATAATTATAGTTGCTTTAAAACCTGTAATTGCCAGCTTTAGTATATATATTTAACCCTTTAACGCGCGGTGTGTCCGCTCCGGGAACGCCAAACTCTGACGTTATGACTGTTGCCAGGCACGAAAAATAGATTGGATTTCTATAGAAATACTTGCGGGTTACATAGCTCCACGAGAATCCTTTACTTTTTAGCACGTCATTTCCGTAAAAAAATGGTCACGATTCTTTTTAACAGCACTGACTTCTGCCGAAATATGGAAGAACGCGAGAACAGCTGGATACATTGCCCAATGCTGAAAAAAGGGCAGCCGTTGCCATCCCTCGACTTAACTACTAGCAAGATGGCGGACGATCGAAACGTTCATCGCGTGTTACAGATCTCGAGACCCTTTTTTGATGCAGCTGGCTGTGCGGGCGCAGCCAGCTGCATAGCCTTGCTGGTAGTTAATCAAGCGATGGCAACGGCTGCCCTTTTTTCAGCATTGGGAAAGGTTGCGCCTCAAAGGGTTAATACAATCGATAGTTTTCTTAGTTATAATGATGAGGAAGTTAAAACCTAAAGCTTATAAAAATTAAAGGGATAAATGAAAATGCACTGTTGATTGTATTTACTTTTTTAAAATTCTACCAAAAAGTATTTTTTTCACTTTCTTTTGACGACAGCTGGCTGTGCCGTGCACAGCCAGCTGTCGTCAGAAAAGGGTCTCTAGATCTGTGGAACGCGATGAATGTTTCGATTTTCCGCCATCTTGCTGGTAGTTAAGTCGAGGGATGGCAACGGCTGCCCTTTTTTCAGCATTGGGAAAGTGTTGCGCCTCAAAGGGTTAACGAAAAATTGACAACGATGTAGAATGGACAGCAGTCAGATTTCATGATAATAAATGAAATAAAATGTTCCCAGTATTCCCAATAGATACTTTTAAATCCAGCAAGATACTTTATCCGAATCATTCATGCTAAAACGGTCAACTTGTTTGAACAGATCATGTGAATGATCGCAGTTCAGTACTACAGAAGAAAGAAGAACCATTTTAATTACGGAAAGTTACTACTGCCTCATCGTTCAACACATACTGAGAGAATGGATACAACTCAGCTCTAAATGTGAAATTGGGTCGTGGAAATGGAAGAAAAAATATATAAATTTGTAAATAATAAACAGGGGAAGAGATTTTTACTAAAAATGTTCATAGCATTGAATTTTTTTTAAATTCTTTTATGAATGAATTAATTGGGAAAGAATTATTTTCCTAAAAAATGTAAAAGCAATATCTAAAACACAAGTCGAACGAGAAAGGAAAGCACATGGTACTGCATTATTATCACTGATTAAAATTAAATAAATAATAAGTAAATTTGTTGATGCAAATGTTGTCAAAGTGATGTTTTTTCTATACATTTGGAATGTTGAAATTTAGACTGGAACATGAAGGAGGTTTTTTTTTTCTATTTCCTCCTTATGCAGTCCAAACAAAGGCAGCAGAGCAGGCGCCTCCTGAATCTTTTCGACTTGCTTCCCCGCTTCCCGGTTGCACAGAACCAGCGAGCAGTGCGGAGAGGGGGGAAAGGTTTCGACACCATCCTCTTTAACCCTTTACCGCGCAGTGTTCCCGCTCTAGGAACACCAACAGGGCCGGACTGGGCGATCGGATGGTTTGAATGGGCCGGTGCTCTATAGAACCAGAGGGCCTAAACCCGCAATTTCGCAACGCAGCATTTGGAAGGTGGGGAACTATGTATGTTGTGTGCTGAATAATGGCTCCGGTATCTAAACTAGATAAAGATTAAAATTTTAATGAGCTTTATAAAACATTTTTAAAACACACATTGGGACAAGCAGGGTACAATACAAAAGCAATAAATCCTAGCACCGGCACGAAACGGAAGCGCGGGGCTGACGCGACGATCCCCACTTCCTTAGAATAGGGAATTGAAAAAGACTGACGTATCTAAAAATTGTAAACATTACTGTCTATGCAGCTTTATATACACTTAGGTCATACCAGACCCATAATGACTCAAAACTATCTTAAAAGCACCTGTCAGGGCAAAAAAAAATGTGTTAAAAAAAAAAAAAAGAACATTAGCACACCCATATTCGTGTGAAAAAATGAAATAAATAGACGATAACTCTAAATTTAGAATTTTTTTTCCGTGTGTGTGTTTGACGTTATATGCTGTATTTTAATTTAGTTGAAACGTAATGTATTATTAGTGATGTTAGTAAAACAAAACAAAAGAATGTTCAAAGCTTTCTTTTACGTATAGAGAAATTTTTAATTATCATTTCTAGACAGCCCCACCCGTGGCCGAACACATAGCGCCTTCAATTAGGAGATGGAAGGTGCCCGATTCAAGCCCAAGACACCTCCGCCAACATAACTGTTCGGAGTTTTCCGTGGTTTTATTCGAAACTTAGAGTAAATTTGGGTTAAGACCACTTAGAAAGACTGCCAAGGAGGGCACCCTCCATCGGTCTATACCAGGGGTTCCCAAACTTTTTACCCCCCGTGTCACCCTTGGCAGGCTAAAAACATTTCGGGGCACTCTTGTCAGGCTAAAAACATTACGGGGCACCCTTGTCAGGCTAAAAATCATTTCGGGGCACCCTTCTCAGGCTGAAAACGTTTCGGGGCAGGTTACCTTTAAAGCAATATGAATATGAAGGTTAGAATGAAGCAGTTTGGATACATTTTTCATTGTTTCTTTTATGTTTATTGGGCTTACTATTACACTATCTTGGAAAAGGGATATAGAATTTTGCCCCCCCTCCCCATATTTCAGGGAGTTCCTGTAAAATAGAGGCGACTGGACACCGAACTCTCTCGAACTTGTCTAAAATATTTTTGTTTCGCCTACTTGATCATCGGATTGGCAAACTTTTTTGTGAAATATCGGTTCAAAGGATTTTTTTTTTTATTATGCTCCCCCAAAACTTAGACTTTTCTTGGATTATCTCCACGGCACCAGAGGGTGCAGCGGCACACAGTTTGGGAAACTCTGGTATATACCCCTAGTGTAGATAAATGGCCGTAATACCACAAAAATAAATCTAGATTACTTATGGCCCGTTGAAAAAAGAAGAAACAGAATTTGCTGCAGGTGCTAAAAATACTTCAAAACGTTATTTTAAAATTAGCGGAGTCCAATATTTCTTCTTTTCCCCACAGAGTCTGTGGAAAGAAAAGCCAAATAAATACAAAACACGAATTTTGCATTGGCTGACTTATATGCTAAAACAGAAAATTAGTTAAGTGATTTCAATTTTGCCTATAATTAAGTAAATTATTGGAGGGGCTCGTGCATCCATGTTCCCGTATAACTCTAGGCCTGTAATCTGAGTATCTAAGAGAAGTTCCTTAACTAAAACGCCAACAGCCTCCATTAAGTGAGTGAGCGCGAGGACTAACTGATCAATCGTTCTTTTAATTTTTAACTCATTTTCTTTAACTATTAAAGATTATTCCAAATCTTAAAGAATCTTACCCAATTCTTTTAAAACTGGATTATACGTAGATACATATCGTAAGACCTGATAAAGTTAAAATAAGCTCATCAAATTTGAAATAAACTGAAATGCTAAAATTTTTTATTTAGCTAAAATTTAAAATTCCACTCAATTCTGCAATTTTTGCATAATCTAATTTCTGGTACCTTATTATAGCAATAAACCAGTTTTAAAAGTGTATTTGTTGAAAGTCTATTTCGAATTTTGATTGTATAATTGTACAAAAAATAAGGTTGAAAAAGACATTTCTATAGCAGCATTGCTTGCTGGACGAAGAGGAGGTGTACAAGTAATCTGGATGTGTACAGGTAGTGAGCAAAAATCATTAGAAATTTCACAAACTTTCTACACACTTTTCATCATTTATCAGCCTTGACAGTTATGACTATTTTTTCTGTAAAATAGATATGGGAATTGGGTCTTCTTCTTTTAATTCAGAATTAATACCTCATGTTATAAAGTCAGACTTAGTTTCTCTTAACCACGCTTCCCTTCATTCTTATAATTTAAATATTCACCTCTGTACTTTGAGTGTAGTAAATATACTACAAGATGACACGGCAGAATGGCTTGTTCAAATCTCTACTTTAGAGAATAATGAAGTTTCAAAATTTTAGATAGAAATTCACGCCATTACATGGCACACACCTGCTATGATAGCTGAATGATTTTGTATTCTTTTAATCTAGAGTTAATACCGCATGTTATAAATTCAGAATTAGTTTCTCTTAACCATGCTTCCCTTCATTCTTTTAATTTAAATATTCACATCTGTACTTCGGGTGTAGTAAATATACTAACAAGGTGATATGGCAGAATGGCTTGTTCAAATTTCTACTTTTGAGAATAATGAGGTTTTAAATTTTTAGATAGAGATACACACCATTACATGGCACGCATCTGATCTGCTATGATTCGAAGTAGGTTAAATAGTAGACAGTTAAATTAAATGAAGCTATTAGACGATTTCTTTACCCAACTAAAGTTTTACTTTACCTTCATAACCTTCTAATCAATATTTAACTTCAAATTTTCCCAACAGAGAAAGTATTTAAGATCTGTATGTTTATGTATTTTTCTCATTAAATGAAATTAATCTATGTTACTATCAGTTTATTAATTAAAAATATTTGACAGACTATTAAAATAATGACAATAACTCTGAACAGTAATCAAAGTTTAGTTTCTGAATATAACTACTTCTAAGTATCTAATGATAAAAATGTAAATTGAGAATTTAAAGCATGCTAAAATAATTTAATTGTATTTAATTAGCAAAAACTTTTTAATTAAACTCAGATAAACAAACGTAATAACTCTTAGTTCACCAAGTAATGTACCGAAACATGTACCTTTACAATATGTTATATTTAATAATTGCGTACTAAATTTGAGTAATTTTATTTTTGCCATTTTTTTCCCACTTTCCTGATTTTTATTAGTTTTTGCCACTGTCGTAGCAAAAGTAATCTTTATGCAGGAAAGTTGCCCAACTATGTTTACAAATAAATAAATAAATAAAATAAAAGCCACATTCACCTAACCAGAATACTATGATCACCTAATATTTAAGTTTAACTACGGCCACCTTCGGCTCATTTGCTATATATTTTTGTAAATATGTATATTATGTTTCACATTCTTATATTAACTGAATTAACTTTATAGAACGAATTTAAAATGTTATGTATGTATGTATTGTTCGTTTAGTTTTTAGTATGGTTTTCTTGTTTGGTGGTCAATTAAATAACTAAAAATATTATATTGTAAACTCGGTATTATTTTATTTCATTCTCATTATCAAGTTATGTTAGGCATAGGCGCATCCATGGAGGAGGCTAAACACTAAAGGGTCTGATCACTCCTCCTTCCAAAGTTAAAAATCAAAATGAAATTTTCTTTAAAGTCGTCAGAGATTTTGAATTATTGAATTAAAATATTTTTAAAGTTGTCTTTGAAAGAAACTTTAAATCTGCTGAAAAACGAAAGAATGCGAGAACAGCTGGATAGATTGCCCGATGCTGAAAAAAGTGCAGTCGTTGCCATCGCTCGACTTAACTACCAGCAAGAGGGCGGACGATCGAAACGTTCCTCGCGTGCCACAGATCGAGAGACCCTTTTTTGATAACAGCTGGATGTGCCGCACAGCCAGCTGTCATCAAAGAGGCACGCACGCTGTGGCACGCGAGGAACGTTTCGATCGTCCGCCTTCTTGCTGGTAGTTAAGTCGAGCGATGGCAACGGCTGCCCTTTTTTCAGCATTGGGAAAGGGTTTAAAAGGGAATAAAAAATTAAGAGGAAGAGTTGACCAAACAATATTTTGAACTCATAGATGTTAAATACTAACTGATTAATCTTTCAGGTTTCCAATCCTGTTCCTATTTATGCTCGATATCAGATTTTTTGCTACAATCATGGCTGTCGTAATAACAAAAGGCAGTAGCTACACTTTTTTTGTCGAGTGAATTGAAATCAAATAGTATTATTGAGTTACCACCAGGTTTTAAAAGCGCCGTTCTCGTCCTCAATAGTTAGCTCTAAAAAATAAATATCCTAAAAGTATAGTTGGTTTCATGGCCGGATTTAGCTATATCACGGCGTGATTTTTAAGTCTTTTTTTTATGAATAAGACTCTTACATCACTCAGTTTAATTTTTTATAAAGTAAACTAGTGTTAGAATTCATTAAAAAAATGCGCATGCTACAACAGTATTGGTCCTTCCTTTTGAAAATGTAGGATCATCGCTGCCTTCTGTGCATCCCTCGGAAATATATCGCCGAGAGATCTTACTGATTCAATGCCTTTGTTTGCTTAACCCTTTGAGGCGCAACCCTTTCCCAATGCTGAAAAAAAGGGCAGCCGTTGCCGTCGCTCGACTTAACGACCAGCAAGATGGCGGACGATCGAAACGTTCATCGCGTGCCACAGATCTACAGACCCCTTTTTGACGCAGCTGGCTGTCGTTGTATTTTTGCGAAAAGGTTGCCCCTCAAAGGGTTAAAGCGTTGATTCTAAACTAAATAACTATGAATGGGTTAAGTATATACTGCAAGTCAAAAAAATAAAATTACCCCCCCCTTTTACCCCTTTGAGGCGCAACTCTTTCCCAATGCTGAAAAAAGGGCAACCGTTGCCATCGCTCGACTTAACTACCAGCAATATGGGGGATGATCGAAACGTTCATCGCGTGCCACAGATCTAGAGCCAGGGTCTCTAGATATGTGGCACGCGATGAACGTTTCGATCGTCCGCCATCTTGCTGATAGTTAAGTTGAGCGATGGCAATGGCTGGCTCTAGATCTGTGGCACGCGATGAACGTTTCGATCGTCCGCCATCTTGCTGGTAGTTAAGTCGAGCGACGGCAACGGCTGCCCTTTTTTCAGCATCGGGCAATCTCTCTAGCTGTTCACGCGTTCTTCCATTTTTCAGAAGATGTCAGTGCTGTTAAAAAGAATCGTGACCATTTTTTTACGGGAAAGACGTGCTAGAAAGTAAAGGATTCTCGTGGAGATAGGTCACCCGCAACTATTGCTATAGAAATCAAACCTCTTCGTGGCTGGCAACAATCAAAACGGCAGAATTGGGTGTTCCCGGAGTGGGATCGCTGCGCGTTAAAGGGTTAAAGAACACGGTAGTCCCATTCCAATACTTTTTCGCTAAATATTTCTCCGTTTCGTCACTTTGGACAATTCATCCACTGGGGGGAGGGGGGCCCCCCTCCGATGAGGCTCCACCTTATCGCGGTGGAGGGGTTCAGTAGTCTCCACTCTGAGGGAACTCGACAGCGTCTGCCTCTGTACACAGGCATGCGAGTTCAGACAAATGAGCGATCTCGGTGACGCAATTTAATGTTGTCCTGCATGTTCCAGACCGATGTATGAAAGCTTCAATTTATGTATGAGAGCGGAGAAATGTGTCTGCTTTAACTTTGTCGCAAAAAAAACAGGCCAAAGTGATGCCCTTTCTGTGTCCATCGTTGCTTTCTGGATATTGACAGAACTTTTCCGAAAAGTAACAATAAGGCCAGAAAATTGAAGTCAAATACTGGCGACAAAAGGGGCCCGGAAGACTGTTGAAAAGAGTTTTATAATCGATGCTTTGAATCATGATTTATCTCTCTTGTTTCCATTTTACGACTCTTAACTCGTTAAGGATATGAGAGATCCCATTTTGTCCTGTCCATAGGCGTAGAGTTATATGGGCCCATGGGGCTCCATCCCCCCAATAAATTGTGAATAGGGGCTGAGCCCACCCAATAATTTATCACTCAATACAGAAAACTAATTTATACTAACATAAAAAAAAGTATTCACGCCATTTACAAACGTTTAAAAAAAACCTTTACTTGTACTTTTAAAAATTTTCTTCTTTTGATTTCAATCATGATTTAGTATTCATTGTGACGCCCTGTAACACAAAATGTTAAGCTGCCCTCGCCAGGCTCTGGTTCATTAAAATCAGTTTATGCAATGTAAAGTATGAAATGAAGAAAAGTTCAGATGTGTCTAAAATGCACTATCTCATCGAATATTTTTTTTTCCTCCTTTGGATTTTTTACTTTGCTTCTATTTTTAACTTATAACATGGTAGGAAGATACTAACATGGATACTTACCTTACATTGGTATAGAATTCTATGGACTCATAGAGATCGAGTGCCTCCAATAATTTACACTTATATATAGTAAGTCATAGCTGCCAACTACTACGGAATATAACTAACCACTTTTTGTAAACAGGTATTTTTTAATTATTTTTTTCAAAATAGTAACCGGCTCGTTCGCGCATCACAAAAATTTTGCTATATTTTAAGCCGAAAAATCATGTAGAAAAAGTGGTTAATTCTATTCCGTAGTAGTTGGCAACTATGAGTAAGTTATATGTACGTGAATCAGTGGCGTAGCCATAAATTTTTCATGGGGGGGGGTTATGACTTCTGCAACTCACATATATGTATACGGGTGTATGATAAGGGAGTGAAGAATATACATTTTGTATGGCAAAAAATTCCTTATGGGGGGAGGGTTATGACCCCCTAACCCCCTCCAACTTTGGCTACGCCACTGACGTGAATATAAGTGGTTGAGGGGCCCGGCCCCCAATAATTTTGAAAACTTTACGCTTATGGTCCTATCCCCCCCTTTAATAAATGAGCCGTCTACACAGAGTGAGCTTAAACACCAGAAGAGACGAAACCAAGAGAGCCTCAAAGATTTTTCACTTTTTGAGACCTAAACTATTCGATTTAAAAATACATTTATTTTAACTTACGACTATACTTTCCTCTATATAAGGGTCCAGTCTAAAGAAAATAAAAAAATTGTTTTTGAAAGTCATCTCAAGTTGCAGGGTTACTTCAAAACGCGCTTTCGTACAAGAAAGGAAAGACAATATACACTCCTTACGTCTAAATAAAACATTTAAGGCGTCTTCTCACTTTGAAAATTAAAAAAATCTGGAGTGACTCCACTCGACTTTCCGAACACTTACGATTAAGATCATTACCAAGCACTTAAATAAATTTGAATCGATGAATCATTCAAACATATATACCAAATTGTAACTCAATCGAATGCACCGTTTAAAAGCTTGCGCACTTTCAAGAATTTCTCCCCATATGCCATTATGCCATAACATAAAAGAAAGTTTTGTCGTAGCCCTTTAGGAGAACTATAAGTCCTATTCACACCAAAATCAATATCGGTCTTAGGATGGTGGTTTATAACATGTATACCGAATTTGAGCTCAATCGAATGTATCGTTTAAACGCTAGCGCACTTTCAAGAAATTCCCCCCATAGGCCATAACGTAAAAGAAATCTTTGTCTTAGCCCTGTAGAAAAACTATAAGTCCTATACACACCAAAATCAATACCGGTCTTGCGACGGTGGTTTATGACATATACATCCAATTTGAGCTCAATCGAATGCTCCGTTCAGGAGCTATCGTGTTCACTCACATACACACACACACACACACACACACACACATACATACATACATCTCGTAAAAATAGCATAAATGGATTCAGAAGCCCTCAAAACGTGTCAAAACACCAAAATCTCGAAGTCGAATTTTTTCATGATTACAATACTTTCCTTACATGGTACATGTTCGGAAAGTAAAAAATCGATTTTTTTTTTAATTTTGAAAGTATACATATCATCAAAAATGTTATATCAAAATTTCATAAAGATCGGAGGAAATACCCAAAATAACAACGAGTGTGTTTCAACAGCTGTGTCTGGGCAATGGCACCGAAACACGTTTTTACGGGAAGAAAAACCCTGGAAATTGCTTGTCAAACAGCAGCATGCATTTATAAGGAAGGGCTACAACCTGTTTTAAAAATTTCGGAGGGGATGGGTGTCAAACTTGGCCCTATATCGCCGCTCAATACGCCGAGAAACGCGACAGTGATCGCGTACGCGTAGGGAATAGAGATGAGTTCGGGCTCATTTTTTGAAGCCCGAGCCCGAGGACTTTTAATCCGAGCCCGGCCGAGCCCGAGCAATATTATTTAAGTCGGAGCCCGATCCCGCCCGAGCACGAAATTTCAGTTAAAGGTGAAAAAAATCCAATTACTTCATGGATAGAATACAATGAATTTTGCCGTTTGTGCAAATTAAAGGCAAATAGAGTTGCAAACTCTCAATGCACTTTCTAATTCTTTATTTATCCATATGTTTATCCAATAATGTCGGATCTCTTGACTAACTAATGAATATAAGCCGCTGTTCTGAACTATCCAAAGAGCTTAACACACCTTCTAGGTGCCAGTGTCGCTATTTTTTTTTATAAGTACAGCCAACTCCGGTTATATTGAACCCGGATATAGTAAACCATCGGCTATAGTGAACGCAAACCATTAGTGCCGATTCACACACAGTATCTCTATCCATCATGAAGACACTTGGGTTTTAGTGAACTTCGGATAGAGTGGACGAAATTGGATGGTCCACAGAGGTTCACTATAACCGGAGTTGACTGTACTTTTATTTTCCTCATGAAAAATACTTCAAAATCACTTTTTAAAATCTTCAAATCACTTTTTAAAATCTGTTTCAAGGAGTATGTTCAATAAAGGAGAAATTTTTCACGAGCCCGAGCCCGCCCGAGCCCGGTTCGGGCCCGGGCTCGGGCTCGGGCTTTCGGGCTCGGACTGAGCCCGTCTCATCTCTAGTGGGGAACCGCCGCAGCTCTAACGCTTCAAAAGAGACTAGGTCGAGACGAAGGGAAGCTATTTTGGACGAGCACAACTTCTACGAAGAATCGGAAGGTCCATTGTATGGAGCAGACATCGCTGATTAACCCGAGGTAAGGTTTTTTCATGATTTTTCTGCAACCAAAACTTTAAAACGCGTTTATCTCAGAACAAGGCTTTTCAGTGCCTTGTTGATGAAATTTCGGAAACTATCCGGCCGATTGTCATGAAATTTGAATGTCATATTCTTCATAGTTATGGCTATAGCGCATATCATCAGATTTTTACTTTCCGAACATGTACCATGTAAGGAAAGTATTGTAATCATGAAAAAATTCGAATTCGAGATTTTGGTGTTTTTACACGTTTTGAGGGCTTCTGAATTCATTTATGCTATTTTTACGAGATGTATGTATGTATGTATGTGTATGTGTGTGTGTATGTGTGTTTGTGTGTATGTGAGTGAACACGATAGCTCCTGAACGGGGCATGCGATTGAGCTCAAATTGGGTATATATGTTATAAACCACCGTCGCAACACCGGTATTGATTTGGGTGTGTATAGGACTTATAGTTTTTTTACAGGGCTACGACAAAGATTTCTTTTACATTATGGCCTATGGGGAGAAATTCTTGAAAATGCGCTAGCGTTTAAACGGTACTTTCGACTGAGCTCCAAAAGTGTATATATGTTATAAACCACCGTCGCAAGACCTGTATTGATTTTGGTGTGTATAGGACTCATAGTTTTTCTACAGGGCTACGACAAAGATTTCTTTTACATTATGGCCTATGGGGAGAAATTCTTGAAAGTGCGCTAGCGTTTAAACGGTACATTCGATTGAGCTTCAATTTGGTATATATATTTGAATGATTCATCGATTAAAATTTATTTAAATTCTTTGTAATGATCTTAATCGTAAGTGTTCGGAAAGAAAGTAGAGTGGAGTCACTCCAGATTTTTGAAATTTTGATTTGAAGTAATTTTTTTTACAAAAAACTGCAAAAAAAACGCGTTTTTTTCCTTTTACTTTTTCGAAAAACGTGCGCCATTTTGTTATTTTCGCGAATATCAAAAATCTGATGATACGCGCTATAGCCACTGACATACTGAATCTAAAACTGTTTTATTTTTTTGTTTCAGATGACCTGTCTCGGAGATACCATCAACAAGCCGCGAACATTACATTTCTACACGGGTTTTTCGATGCTACTGTTTTATTATAATAATTGTTCAAAAAAAAATACAAAATTTTTTTTTCTTGTACTTGAAAGATTTGTTTATTATATAGGATCCATTTTATCCCATAATTGTTTGCAAAAATCCTCGAAAAAAAGTCGCGAAAATAGCCTATTTTCGAGGTGCCTAAAGTGAGAAGACTCCCTTAAAAGAAAAATACTGAGCAAAATTTTTGTTACAACTTGAATTTGTTTCTGTCGATGAATGACCGACTTTGACGACCACTGTACTAAAAAATTCCCATCAGTATGGCCCATACACTCATGAAGTGATGAACAAAATTTGAGAATGACATCCTAAAAATTATCACAGGTATGAAGATAAGTATATATGTTAACTTATATCATTTTTCTTTGGTTCTCGGCAGGAGAAAATCACACGAGATGGTCACGTTTCAGGGATGGTACGCCAATTGCGAATGAAAATAATTTTTTGCAGTCGGCAATAAACGCTTATTCAAATTCGTGTATGGTTTCTGACCATCTTTGTTTAGAACATTTCTGCAACGTATTATGATGAATGGCTAAAATTTCGTACATCACCTCATTAGTGCATGGGACAAATTTTACTAACTGCATACTCGCACGCTATGCATGAGCCTGCGAGCGTAACCCCTGATCCGCCCGGATTCGAACCCGAGTCCTTCGGTCCGTTGTCCGTCTCCCTCTTGGCCGGACAACCGCGACCCGAACGTGCTCGGCCGACGCCCCCTAGAGGGGAAAGCCGCCGCGGGAGAGAGGAGAAACCCAATGGAAACGCTTTGCTTTACCTACTCTGTGTGACGTTACAAGCAAGCGCCGCGGCTTTCCTCTCCAGGGGGCGTTGGCTCGGTCCAGACGAACAGTGATTCGGACGGAATGCCGTTTCCGTGACGTACTTACGGTCGTTGCGACCGGAATGCGACAGAAACGGGGCGGGAACTTCCGGAATCAAGGCTGCCGAATAAGGATGGAAGAGGCAGAAAATTTGCGTCTCTCAAAACAGCTCGAAAACTTTGTGTCGTCTCGCAAAATCCCTATATCGTAATGTTAAAAATGTTTGTCTCGTTCTCAAAAAAAGCTGTAAATCTGTGTCTCGTCTCGCATTCATCCCTGCGGACAAGGAAGTACCCAGGGCGACCGGACACCCTCACCCCCCCCCTCCCTCCCTCGAAATTTCAGTTTTTGTTAACATAACAATAATAATGATGAAGTATTTTTGTGAAAAATTCTGCCTTGTGAAAAATTCGGATGGGGTTACACAATTGAACCCCGTACGAAATTCCGGGCCCCTCCCGCGATATTGGTTTCTGGGCGTGTCCCTGATTGCGGCCCCTCTTTTTTCTGAACGTAACTGAAAGTGGAAGAAACTGAAAAGTCTCATTCAGTTTAAGAACAATCGATTTTGCTTGAAATCAACGGAAGTCCTCCCTTAACCCTTTAACGCGCAGTGGTCCCGCTCTGGGATCACCAAACTCTGATGTTTTGACTGTGGCCAGTCACGAAGAATAGATTGGATTTCTATAAAAATAGTTGCGGGTGACATAGCTCCCCGAGAATACTTTGCTTTTTAGCACGTCATTTCCCGTCAAAAAATGGTCACGATTCTTTTTAACCGCACTGGCATCTGCTGGAAAATGGAAGAATGCGAAAACAGCTGGATCGATTGCCCAATGCTGAAAAAAGGGCAGCCGTTGCCATCACTCGACTTAACTACCAGCAAGATGGCGGACGATCGAAACGTTCATCGCATGCCACAGATCGAGAGACCCCTTTTTGACGACAGCTGGCTGTGCGCGAGCACAGCCGGCTGTCGTCAAAAAAGGGGTCTCTCGATCTGTGGCACGCGATGAACGTTTCGATCGTCCGCCATCTTGCTGGTAGTTAAGTCGAGCGATGGCAACGGCTGCCCTTTTTTCAGCATTGGGAAAGGGTTGCGCCTCATAGGGTTAAGAAAATCCAAGACCCCGGAACTGGACCTCGAACCACGGACGGTTTTTCGGAAGCCACGCAGCAAGTCGATCTCATCCGAAAGCATTGGGCATTTTAAATTAAAAACTTAGTGAATGAGAACGAGAGATTTAAATAAAAAGATTATTGAAGGATAGATAAAGAGGAAGAAGGAAAAGCTGCATTTTTACTTTTTACTTTCCGAACATGTACCATGTAAGGAAAGTATTGTAATCATGAAAAAATTCGACTTCGAGATTTTGGTGTTTTTACACGTTTTGAGGGCTTCTGAATCCATTTATGCTATTTTTACGAGATGTATGTATGTATGTGTGTATGTATGTGTGTGTCTGTTTGTGTGTATGTGAGTGAACACGATAGCTCCTGAACGGAGCATTCGATTGAGCTCAAATTGGATATATATGTCATAAACCACCGTCGCAAGACCGGTATTGATTTGGGTGTGTATAGGACTTATAGTTTTTCTACAGGGCTACGACAAAGATTTCTTTTACATTATGGCCTATGGGGGGAATTTCTTGAAAGTGCGCTAGCGTTTAAACGATCCATTCGATTGAGCTCAAATTCGGTATACATGTTATAAACCACCATCCTAAGACCGGTATTGATTTTGGTGTGTATAGGACTTATAGTTCTCCTAAAGGGCTACGACAAAACTTTCTTTTATGTTATGGCATAATGGCATATGGGGAGAAATTCTTGAAAGTGCGCAAGCGTTTAAACGGTGCATTCGATTGAGTTTCAATTGGGTATATATGTTTGAATGATTCATCGATTCAAATTTATTTAGTGCTTGGTAATGATCTTAATCGTAAGTGTTCGGAAAGTCGAGTGGAGTCACTCCAGATTTTTTTTTCCGGTAATATAAAATTAGAAATTTGGAAGAGAGATCTTGGATGAAACCGATAGCGTACTATGTTGCGTACTTTGCCTTTCTTGCATCTTTCGGCATATATTAATACAGCGGTTCTCAACCTTTTAACGTAACGTCGACCCCCCCCCCTAACAAAGGCCAACTTACGGTGGCGCCCCCCCCCCCTCAGATTTTACAGCATTCATTTAGTTTTTTTTTATCTTTAACAATGAACATTGAGTCGAATTTTCTACAAAATAATGTTTGTTATCAGTAAAGTTTTAATGAACATTTTACGCGAAAATGGATGTATTTTTGACTAAAAATGAGAATAAGATGTTTCTTTAACCCATTTATGCCTAGCGTCCCTTTTTTGGGACGGCATTTTCGCTAGTAGTCGAAAACGTTATTTATTTTTCCTAGCCTTTATTCGTGAGTTTTGAGCCTCAACTCTACAAAATATTTAACATGACCAAGTGGTATGTTGATATTTCAATTTTTATGCATAACGATTTTAAAAGAAATCATCCCTTGTTCAAGAATTTGACATCAGAAATTTATCTATTATTTCTGTTATCAGTAAAAATCGAAGAAAGTCGCAAAAATATCCAGGCACAAATGGGTTAAAAATATGCATCACTACTTGCTTTTTCTCTCTCGCACCCCCCCCCCCTGTAAACGCTCCGCACCCCCCCCCCTGGGGGTAGCGCCTCTCCCTGCCGTTTGTTCCGAAATGAAAATAAACAAAATATGTTTTAATCTTACGTGGACTGTTTTTTCTTTTCTATTATAGGCGAGGGAAGCTCACGTCAACAGTTAGCTCTTTTAGAGCTCCATGCCTAACCATCGGGGGTCGGAAAAAATTGTAAAATCTTCGGAGCCAGGAAACATTTATCAGCCTCATATATCAAATTGGATTTTCTTTTCTTTTCTTCATTAATCTACCAGCAGCATGGCGTCGATCGAATTGCAAGAACATTTTTGCAGCCAGCTGTGTCAAGTCAAAAATATTCTTGAGCTCTGTGGGACGCGATTGACTAACCGATCGACCATCATGTTGCTGGTAGTAAAATCGAGCGATGGCAGCGGCCGCACTTTTTCGGTATTTGGAAATGGTTGCCATTAAAAGGGTTAAAGTGAGAGAAGGAGATTCCCAAGCTATTACAGCTAAATTCTAGGTAACATTGTTAAAATTGATTCAAGATACATTAAGAAATCTACTTATATAATACGCTAACGTATGCGGTACCCAAATCGACGATATTTAATTTGAAATAGTGCATTTTTGCACAGAATTTGTTAGTACAGACGTGAATATTTAAAAGTCTTGTACAAATATTTTTGTAATTTTTCAAATTTCAAAAACAAATAGGGCGAGATATAAAAGATTAAAAACATTTTCTTTAGCAGAGAATTCTGGCTTTCAATCTATAGCTTCAAATTAAAAATTTGTATTCTTTAATCAAAATTTGTAATTCAGTTACTACGTAGATTTAGATGAACGGATTTCATCGAAATAAAAGTATATTTCAAACGGTAATGTTAAACAGTTTTTTTGAAACTAAAACCTCGACAATTCCTTCATTGCAAACAATATTTAAAAGTTATAAACAGTTATTAAAAAATATTAAAAGTTAAGTTTGATAAAAGGCTAAATTATGCTCATACTAATGCTGTTCGAAAGGCACCAACCCAGTAGCAAGATTCAAATAAATGATTCCCCCCGGCCCTAGACAATGCCACTCATCTATAACATGCCGGATTCATCTCCAAGAGTTTGCATTGAAGAGCGAAGCTAAAATCGTGAGAATTGGGCTAATATGTGGATTAGAGATGAGACGGGCTCAGCCCGAGCCCGAGCCCGGGCCCGAACCGGGCTCGGGCTCTGTAATTCACAATTGTGTTCGGGCTCGTGAAAAATTTCTCCTTTATTGAACATACTCCTTGAAAAAGATATAAAAAAGTGATTCATGAAGAAAATACAGTCAACTCCGGTTATAGTGAGCCTCTGGGGACCATCCAATTTCGTCCACTATATCCGAAGTTCACTAAAACCCAAGTGTCTTCATGATGGATAGAGATACTGTGTGCGAATCGGGGCTAATGGTTTGTGTTCACTATATCCGATGGTTCACTATATCCGGGTTCACTATAACCGGTGTTGTCTGTACTTATAAAAAAAAAAAAATAGCGGTACTGGCGCCTAGAAGGTGCGTGAAGCTCTTTGGATATTTCATAACGGCGGCTTATATTCATTAGTTAGTCATTAGATCCGACATTATTGGATAAACATATGGATAAATAAAGAATTAGAAATGCTTTGAGTTGCAGCTATATTTGTCTTTAATTTGCACAACGGCAAAATTCATTATATTCTAACAATGAAGTAATTGGATTTTTTTTTTTATCTTTAACTGAAATTTCGGGCTCGGGCGGGCTCAGGCTCCGAGTTAAATAATATTGCTCGGGCTCGGGCTTCAAAAAATGAGCCCGAACTTATCTCTAATGTGCATGTTTCGAAAACTGGTCTGGCCGAGACTGAAAAATCTTAAGCCAAGTAAATTTTCTCCAGCATTGAAGTTTTTGTAAATGAAATATTTTAAGGTAACCGTACTGCGTAAAATCGTTGTATATATATGGGATGAGAATATCGGTTTTCTTTTTCAATTTTGCTGAAATACTGAAATTACATCTTTCAGCTTTCCGAAGCAATACATTTTATTTTTTTATCGCACTTGGAACCGAAGTTTGATCTGCTTAAAAATTACTCGAACGCCATACTTCTACAGGTGTTTGAAACTTAGTTTTTTGCTTTTCCTCAAACTGAAAAATTTTACAATTTTCGGTTGAATGGAAACAAAAATATGACCCATGAAATTTCTTGAAATTTTGCATATATGTTTTCCATACAGCAATAAAGGAAATGATTACTAATTATTACATATTAAAAATTGTTTAATCGTTTTTATTTTGACTTCTGAACAATTTTCAGAAATATATGCAAACGTTTAAAAGGTCTAGCCTCTCCGATATACAGATTATTTTTTATGAGAATAGTCTATTGGCATGGTGATCCTATTTAGTTTACAGAATATTGATATACATCGTTAGGAAATACGTTTTGCGGAAGAGTTAATTTCAGGTTCCCCCCACCCCCCTTATTTCTTCGACTAAAGATACCTTTCAGTGCAAAATATTTTATCTTATACTGTTCTTAAGTCTTAATAAAATACACTTCTGAAGTTAATTTTTTTTTTTTAATCCGAAAGAAGCCTTCAAACGTATACAGTCACCTTAATCTATTCTCAGCCAATGTAATCAAATAAATTACTCATGAAAACCTAAGCTGAAGTTCCCAGATAAAATCTCTTAAGAGGAAAGCATGTTAAAGCTGGTATGAGCTAGAGATGAGACGGGCTCAGCCCGAGCCCGAACCGGGCTCGGGCTCTGCAATTCACAATTGCGTTCGGGCTCGGGCTCGTGAAAAATTTCTCCTTTATTGAACACACTCCTTGAAAAATATTTTAAAAAGTCATTCACGAGGGAAATAAAAGTACAGTCAACTCCGGTTATAGTGAACCTCTGCGGACCATCCAATTTCGTCCACTATATCCGAAGTTCACTAAAACCCAAGTGTCTTCATGATGGATAGCGATACTGTATGTGAATCGGCACTAATGGTTTGCGTTCACTATAGCCGATGGTTCACTATATCCGGGTTCACTATAACCGGAGTTGACTGCACTTATTTAAAAAAAAAAAATAGCGGCACTGACGCCTAGAAGGTGCGTATTGGATACTCTTTGGATATTTCAGAACAGCGGCTTATATTGATTAGTTAGTTATGAGATCCGACATTATTTGATAAACGTGGATATATAAAGAATTAGAAAGTGCATTGAGAGTTTGCAACTATATTTGTCTTTAATTTGCACAAACGGCAAAATTCATTGTATACTATAAATGAATTAGATTTTTTTTATCTTAGCTGAAATTTCGGGCACGGGCTTCGACTTAAATAATATTGCTCGGGCTCGGGCGGGCTCGGATTAAAAGTCCTCGGGCTCGGGCTTCAAAAAATGAGCCCGAACTCATCTCTAGTATGAGCAAATCCCGAAGAGTCCCCAGATCAGAAAGTCCCGAGGAAAGAAATTGCCCCGATGGCTTTAGTAGTAAGCAGAGTCAATTTTGGTCACTGTCTACAAACTGTTCAAAATCGTTTTAAGGGTTATGTAGCGAAATCTCTCTCTCCAGCAGAGGGCGTGAGCAAGCAACGATGTGAGAGAAACGACAGACGACTTTTGATTTTTACTTCGATATGCGCCCGTATGCGCATTCGTTTTGTAAAACACCAATGTAAATATTATGTATATTTAAATAGATTCAGTCAAGACTACCTCTCTTCGAGTCATTCATTTGAATATTTCGATTAACCACCTTTGATGAACCACCGACGTTAGTTTTGAATTGCATTTCGAAAGTGCCTTTTGTCGTCAGGTTATAAATAAGTCTTTTCACATGCTTTTAAATGCCGCCCATTTTCCCCCCCATGGAGCATATACTCGTTTCAAAATCTGTTCAGGAAGAAGAGGTAAACGAAATGCTTTGGGAAACATCCTAGTTTGAATCGCAGTATTTTTCACAGTAAAGCAAGAAAACAGTGACAACATGCATTCCATTCAAATAGACTTTATTACAACAAAATCATGTGAAACAATACATGTTCTTGAATATGGAAAACATCAAGACCTTCAAACAAAACAAACAGTTCCCAAAATAATTCATGAAATATTAGTCTCTCATGCAAGTTTCTTGACCTCACCCTTTTCTACAGAAAGACTTGCATGCTGCATAGAAACAAAGGCTAACTGAACACTCAATTCTGTTATTTTAAAGTTTAAATATACTTAAATACCAAATTTACAGTATTAAATTGCATTTCATTTTATATTAATTGACTCCTACTGTAAGGCCATCTCTCTAGGGAGGGATGCCTAGTAGAGATGAATTCGGGCTCATTTTTTGGAGCCCGAGGACTTTTAATCCGAGCCCGCCCGAGCCCGAGCAATATTATTTAAGTCGGAGCCCGAGCCCGAAATGTCAGCTAAAGATAAATAAAATTCAAAGTAATTCTTTGATAGAATACAATAAATTTTGCCGTTTGCGCAAATTAAAGACAAATATATAGTTGTAAATTTTTTATGCACTTTCTAATTCTTTATATCTATGTTTATGAAATAATGTCGGATCTCATGACTAACTAAGCAATATAAGCCGCCGTTCTGAAATACCCAAAGACCTTCACGCGCCTTCTAGGCACCCGTGCCGCTATTTTATTTTTTATAAGTACTTTTATTTTCCATATGAATCACTTTTTAAAAATCTGTTTTCACGGAGTATGTTCAATAAACTAGAAATTTTTCACGAGCCCGAACGCAATTGTGAATTACAGAGCCCGAGCCCGGTTCGGGCCCGGGCTTTCGGGCTGAGCCCGTCTCATCTCTAATGCCTAGGACCGAGGATTCCAATGCGTATTCACGTTACATATGGAGGAAATCGCTCAAAACTCCAGACCGTTAGATGGCTGCGCGATTGGCGCGCGAACTCTGAGCCTTCACACTTCAGCCGTCTAATATGTTGAGTGTATCCACTAGAGATGAGACGGGCTCAGCCCGAGCCCGAAAGCCCGAGCCCGGGCCCGACTAGGGCTCGGGCTCTGTAATTCACGATTGCGTTCGGGCTCAGGCGGGCTCGGGCTCGTGAAAAATTTCTCCTTTGTTGAACATACTCCTTGAAACAGATTTTAAAAAGTGATTCATGGGATAAATAGACGTACTTATTTCAAAAAATAGCGGCACGAGGGACTAGAAGGTGTGTGAAGCTCCAAAATTTATTGTATCCTATTAATAAAGTAGTTAATTTTATTTGTCTTTAGCTGAAATTTCGGGCTCGGGCGGGCTCGGGCTCCAACTTTAATAATATTGCTCGGGCTCGGATTAAAAGTCTTCGGGCTCGGGCTTCAAAAAATGAGCCCGAACTCATCTCTAGTATCCACTAGGCCATGGTGTCCCAATAATAGACTAAGAACATATCTACAAAACTGATTTGACAAAATGCATTTTTTTTTTCATATCTACCCTACTTAGTAGTGCTAGGAGGGAGGCACCTTCAAAATGCCAAGATCTAGAAAATTTAATTTGAAAATATTAATGCATTCATTCTAAAATTAAACTTTAAAATGTTACCAATGTTTTAATTTCCACATAAATTTTAAGACTAATGACCCATTTCACAAGCAGCATAATTTGGCATTATTGGTTGCAATTCAGAAAATGAAGACATTCAAATCGCAATTTTGCTATTTACATGCGTATTTCATATGCATGAACTTAAGTATCCGAGCAATAGTTTACTTTGTTGTTCCAACTACATAGGGAAATTGAGAATAATCACTCAATGCTAAATTATAATACATGGATTGAAGTACCATCATGAGAAATCTGCCGAATAATTTATTTCAGAACAGATTTAAAACTCACTGCGTTCTAATGCTTCAGTACAGTGAAATACTTAAAAATACAGCATTGAATTGTAACCCTGAATTCAGAACAGAATTTTAGAGTTTACGTAAAGCGAATACTTCAATTCTGTACCACAGAACCAGACGAACGCAAGTCCAAATATTACAATTTTCAGGTTAACCCTTTAACGCGCAGTGATCCCGCTCTGGGAACACCCAACTCTGACGTTTTGACTGTTGCCAGTCACGAAGAATAGATTGGATTTCTATAAAAATACTTGCGGGTGACATAGCTCCACGAGAATCCTTTACTTTTCAGCACGTCATTTCCCGTAAAAAAAATGCGACTGTTATTTTTAACAGCACTGACATCCGCTGAAAAATGGAAGAATGCGAGAACAGCTGGATAGATGGCCCAATGCTGAAAAAAGGGCAGCCGTTGCCATCGCTCGACTTAACTACCAGCAAGATGGCGCACGATCGAAACGTTCATCGAGTGCCACTGATCTAGAGACCCTTTTTGACGCTGCTGGCTGTGCCCGGCACAGCCAGCTGTTGTTGGATTTTTGGGAAAAGGTTGCGCCTCAACGTTAAAACTTTGATTCTAAACTAAATACCTATGAATGGGTTAAGTATATACAAATTTAATGTCATTTTTTTTTTTTTTTTTTTTTTTTGGTGCTGACTGATTCAATTATTAGCTCTGCAACCAGACCTGGAGTTCATTTATTATAGTTTTGGAGTCTTCCTGAAAAGTTTGTCTAGTGTGACTTACATTAGTCTGGTTCTGAGGTACAGAATTATCAATAGCATTAGCGATTTCATGAAAATAGTACAATAGGCGGTTTATAATGTAAACAATTTTTGTAGTGTCTTCAGTTTTAGAATTTTGAAAATTTATGAAACAATGTAAAAGTACTGTACTAATATCAGAATTGCTAAACAGAGTCTAACTGGATATGTAGCAAAACTTTACAAAAAAAAAATCTTTAATGAAAAACTAGAAGAGCTTTTTTTGTTCAAATAAATTTTCTGAACTATGAAAAGGAACTATGGTAAATAAATTTGCAAACGGAACAATGACAGAAATTATTTTGAAAAGTAAGGTCTAAATTAAGTCAGTTTTTCAACATAATGACAACATTAAAATACGAGTTAAGGTTTTAATTTAATATTAAACAAATATTTTTGAGAGCGACTAAGGCTCCACAAGGCCAAATAATTTTGTAAGAGTAGTCTCATGTGAATCTTGTCTTCTTACAATCACTTTATTCTCAAAAGTTTATGAAGTTGAAAATAGCACACCACCAAAATTTCAACATAGCAAAAATCGTCCTTTTGCAAAACATAGTAAAACCATACAAAATGTTGGCATAACCCAACAAAACCCTTAAGCCACATATTTTTGAAAGCACTAAATTATCTTATTAATTTGTGCTACGCTTCTCTTCTGGTCAAAAGCAGCAATACCCTAAATTATTCTAGCAAATATAAATATTTGTCAAGGAGTATAGATTAGTCATGTACTAATGAATTAAAAATAAAAGATATCTTTATTTTGAAACAGCATAACTGCATGCAGTACCACGGTCCGATTTTTCAGGGATTAGGATAGTCAAGCATAAAAATTTGCACAACAACCTTTACAGATTGTAGTAAAAATATAACAATTTTAAAACCTTGAGAATTTTATTCAAAAAATTTCATTTAACAAAACATTTACACTTAAATTCTCATTTCAAAAATAAGTTGCTTAGCAACTCTAGGACCACAATGAACAATATTTCAGTTGTTCAATAGCTTTAAATACAAAAGAAACAAATATTCGGAAGACAATTAGTCATGTCAATTATCTTAACATTCACATATTAAAATCTTTCTGAAAAACTAAAAACAGAAAAGCAAAAGAGTGGAAATACTAGTCAAGCTGGTTTAGTTTGCTTTATGATACACCATATCGCACGATATACAATCTTAACCGACATTCGTTAACATTAGGTACGAATTTAAACACTCTCACAATTCATTTTACAAAAGTATAGATGACACTGCGAATTATATTTTAAAAACACTTATGCTGTCACTTCACATTAGAAATTTTTTATAGCAACCACTCTCTTGCTAATTAAAAAGAATTGAGGCATCTCTACATAACAACCTTCCATAAAATAACTACTTTCGAAGTAGACCTATTAAGAAGTATTTAATTGGTGCTCGAAAACTTAAAAAGAAGCATGCTACAAGATCCACCCAGTGTGTTTAACAATTTCAGGCTTCGATATTTCTCTTTGAATAGATATAAAATTTTAAAAATAAATCCAGATTGAATTCTAAAGTAACTAAATACTAATTAGGAGTTCCACACCGTGCAACAGAATAAGTAAATTTTTGTGTCCTCAACTGTAGATGTAGAGTCTACAAAGGTTAAAGATATTCCTTATCAAGTACAGATTGTATGGCTATGAGACAGTAAAGTATAATACATAAGAAAATGCTCGCAATTCATGTGTGAAACTCCCTTTAAATTTGACAAAAATTTGTTTCTACAAAGTGTGGACCATGCGTGGGGTATTAGTACCGATATTCACCAAAACATTACTTCTGAATTCCTTAATAACCAAGGGGAGACGATCATGTTTATTCAATTTGCCAAGAGCGAGCACTTTTGAGTTATTTTTAAAACTAATAGCAAGTAGTCCTGCACAGAACAACGAGTTGTCTCACGAATATTAATGTAAAAATGTATTATTTTCAATTCAGAAAGAACTAATAATGGGCTTAAATCGCCTTCCTCACTTTCAGCGTGTAGACTATAGGTTGACTTTCCGATGAGTTTACAGGCTAACTGATGTCATTGAGATGGACTACAGTCATCCAGCCACCTTACAATCCTGTAAACGTAATTTAATATAACATGGGTTAATAGCCATTTCAAATCGCAATCATTATCGTTTTCAGTTTTAAAATACAATTTTTAGCAGCTTTCAAGTAGTTAACAAATCTTTGACATTAACTTTTTAATTCAAAAGCGTTGAAAGTCCTTCCATAGCGTAATTTCAGTGAAAAAGTGATGATAATGTGTACTGGTACCTGCAGTAAATGAACTTTGATTAGCATGAAGTTAATATAGATATAAACATTTACCAAGCCAAATTCCTTACTCAAAAATTATGTAGCACTTGTGTCATAGCTAGTTCCAATACATTACCATCTACAGATAATTAGAAGAATTTTCAAAACACTTATTAACGCATAAAACTTTCACCCTGTTAGCTCAGAAGTTTAATGCTTTTTTAATACACGAGTACATACGCATAGCGGACCACCTATGTTTTAAATAACCATATCCTTGGCCTCCCCCCCCCCCCCGCAACATTAGCCAAGCCCCGTCACAAAGCGAGGACATTTTACAGGAAATCAGGCGGGCACTTAAGATTAGAAAACAATTATTAACGAGGTAGTTATTGACAAGTACCTAGCCGGGTTTTTTTTTAAGTTAATAACCATAAAGTAATAGTTAAACCATAAGTTTTTAAGTTAATAACCATAAAAGTTTTTTTAAGTTTAAATAACCATAAAGTTGCTGGCTTTCTAAATTTTTATTTCAAAACGCAATTATTAAATCCACGTTTTGAATAAGCCACAAATTATCCGGCGATTTATTATAATGAAGTATATAACAAAGGATGGAGCCTGTACAAATATATTTTTATAGGGCCCAATACAGGCCCCATGCTTTGTAAATATTTCATTATAGTAATTTGTACTTTCTTGTAATCAAGATACAGTGGAAAGTTAAAACTGAAAACCTAGTGCCCGTAAAAATAGAACAAACACGTTAGAAATCCGTCATTTTGTTCAACACTCCGAAATTGCCGTCTTGTGTTAGAAAACTGTGCAGGCTGCTCGTGTTACCAAGTCCTTTTAATTTCTGCATAAATTTATTGTAACAGCTCCTGTTAAATATTTACAAGTTTTAGGTTACGATTGTTTTAAGTTAAAAATTGACATTGAACTCACTTATAAAGCCGATCTCATTTTGGCATTAACTGCTGCGTAAGAAAAACAGATTTACAAGCTATTCAATTTTGCATTCACCATTTACTACTAGTAGATGGTAATGTATTAGTACAATGAGTATACTCACGCACAATTTTTTCCATTTGAAACTTCAAGGCAATCAAAGTCCATTTATTGCTGTTCCAGCTTCGGCATGTAGATTTAATTTATTAAATGTTCCATTTTAGTCAGATTCTACATTTTAAAAAGACAAAACTGATTAAAGTTTACTTTATCAAGTTATTGTGCAGGCCTAAAATAAATTCTTTGGATAGAATTGCGAAACAAGTATAACTTATGAATATTTTTGAAAATTAAAGTTCTGCTGCAATTTTTCCCCCCATTCGAAATTGTCAATCAAGTAGAGCAACAAATCTACAATTCTGAACAATATGCGGATACTATATCAATGTAAAATCACACATTCATTACTAACATTTTGAGCAAAGTTCGAATGACAGTTTGTCAAGTCGTGATCTTGCATCTTCTCCCTCTCGAAAAACTTGCTTGGATTCAGTTCCACTCTACAAAGTTCGCATACCAAACTGTGGAACTCTATTTCATTAGAAATGATACGAAAATTTATTGGTTTTTAAAGTGTCCGCTTTCCAAATCAGGATCTTTATTTTACTTTTTGAAATAAGAAAATTGACAAGTTTCCACTTTGAAAATTATTAAATTGAGTAAAATTGCTGCATATGGCAGGCTGTTTAAAATAAATTAGATATTTCAAAAAAGGAGCAATTCTAAAAGTTCTTAAATAAAGCAAACTTCCATTTCAAAATTTCAATGCTGCTTAGAAAGTCAGTTTTAGTAAGATAAATGTTCTAGTATAAATTCTGTAACATTTATCACTTTATGAAAACGATCAAGATGAAATTTTAGCTTAAAAAGATAATTTTGCAAAGTAATGAAGCTAACAGACTTAATTTTAGGTTTTTCAATTTCATAATCAGTGCTTATTGAAAATGGGCAAGAACGTATTGGGAAGGTGATGGAGGAGAGAGTGGTTACTTTCACAGAATTATAAAAACCATTTTCAAAAACGGGCAATCAATACAATATAATGGGCATATTAGAAGATTTATACTAAGGCATACACAATTTCAAGACCATCCTTTATTAATTCAAAAACACGCGACAGTAAAAAAAATCTCATATTCCAAGACTATATTATTTTACTTTGGCAAAAACATTTTAATAAACAATTCTTATTAAAAAACTAAAGTAGTATTTTCTTACATAAAGGATGCAAGTTAATACAGCTGAAGACTATCATTATTATCAATTAAAGCATTTTAGTTTAGCCTCCAGCAATGAAAGTAGCAAAACGTAAATAAAGTAATTTTTAACGAAAAACTAGAAGAGCTTTTTCGTTCAAATACATTTTTTGAATTATGAAAAACATTTATGATAAATTAATTTGCAAACCGAACAGTGACAGAAATTCATTTTGTAAAATAAGGTCTAAATTAAGTCAAATAAGTACAAAATGAAAGGCATAAAATACGAGTTCAGGTTTTAATTTAATATTTAAACAAATATTTTGAAGGCGACTAAGGCTACACAAAGCCAAATACTTTGAGGAGCAGTCTCATGTGAATCTTGTCTTCTAACAATCATTTTACTCTCACAAGTTCATGAAGTTCAAAATAGAACACTAACAAAATATACAACATATCTAATATTGCGTCATTTTAAATAACATAGTAAAGCCATAAGAAATGTTCGCATAATCCAACGAAAACATTAAGCCATATATTTTTGAAAGTACTGTGAATTATTTTATTACTTATCAATTTGTGCTACACTTTTCTTCCGGGCAGAAGAAAATGCAATACCCTAAAGGTATTCTAGCAAATATAAATCTTTGTCAAGGAGCATAGATTAGTCGTGTACTAATGAATTAAAAATAAAATATATGCCATTTAAAAATAAAGATAACTGCTTGCAGTACCATAATCCGATTTTCAGGGATTAGGATCGTCAAGCATAAAAATTTGCACAAGAACATTTACACATTGTAGCAAAAATGTACCAGCAATTTTAAAATCTTCATTTTATTCAACAAAATTTCTTTAACAAAATCTCATTCGAAAAATTTGTTGCTTAGTAACTCAGGATCAGAATGAACAAATATTTTGGTAATGGAAACTCAATTGTTCAATAGTTTTAAATATAAAGAAACAGATATTTGAAAAACAGTGTCACATGTGAATTATATTAACTTTCCCACATTAAAACCTTTTAGAAAAACTAAACAGAAAAGCAAAGAGTAGAAATACAAATCAAGCTGGTTTAGTTTGTTTTACGATTTTCCATCACAGAATCGCACAATATACAATCTTGATACTTTCGTCACATCAGGTGCATACTTAAACACTCACACACAATTCATTTTACAAGAGTATAGATGACGCTGCGCCTTATATTTTTAAGACATAAACTGTCAATTCATATTAGAAAAATTCTTTATAGAAACCACTCTCTTGTTTAAAAAAAAATTGAGGCTCTACTACATTACAACCTTCCCTATAATAACTACTTCTGAAATGGACCTAACCAAGTATGTTATAGCTCTCGAAAACTTTAAAAGCAACATGCTACAAGATCCAGGGAGTGTGTTTAACCATTTCAGGCTTTAAAATTTCTTTGAATAGATATTAAAACTAAAAATAAATTCAGGTTGAATTCTAAAGTAACTAGAACTAATTAGGGCTTCCACACCGTTCAACAGTATAGGTAAATTTCGGTGTCCTCAACTGTAGATGCAGAGTCCACAAAAAGTTAAAGAAGGTACTCTTGATCAAGTAAAGTTTGTATGGCTATGAGTCAGTGAAGTGAAATACTTAACAAAATGCTCCCAATTCATGTGTAAAACTCTTTAAATTTGACAAAATAATTTGTTTCGACAAAGTGTGGATCATGCATGGGGTATTTGTACTCCGTTTTTCACCAATACATTACTTCTGTATTTCTTAATAACCAAAGGGGAGAAGATTACATTCAATTGCCAAGAGCGAGCACTTTTGGGTTATCTTTAAAACTAATAGAAAGTAGTCCTGCACAGAACAACGAGCTGTCTCACGAATATAAATAATGTAAAAATGTTTTATTTTCAACTTAGAACTAATAGTGGCTTAAATCGCCTTCCTCACTTTCAGCGTGTAGAATATAGGTTGACTTTCCGATGAGTTTACAGGCTAACTGATGTCATTGAGATGGACTGCAGTCATCCAGCCAACTTACAATCCTGTAAACGTAATTTAAAGTAACATGGGTTACTAGCCCTTTAAATCGCAAATATTTATCGTTTATAGTTTTAAAATATAATTTTTAGTAGCTTTCTGGTAGTTTTTAACAATTATAGTGTACCAAATTTTTTTAATTCAAAAGTGTTGCGAGTCCTTCCATAGTGTAATTTGAACGAAAAAGTGATGGTGAGTACTGGTAACTGCAGTAAATGAACTTTGATAACATGAAGTTCATTTCTATATTAACATTTACCAAGCCAAATTCCTTACTCAAAATGATGTAGCACTTGTGTCATAGCTGGTTCCAATACATTACCATCTACAGATAATAAGTGTTTTGAAAATTAATCTAATTAACACTTAAACTTTCACCCTGTTACCTTAGAAGAAGTTTAATGTTTTTTAATACCCGAGTAGATACGCATAGCTGACCACCTATGTTTTAAATAAACATATCCATCTCCCCCCTCCCCCCCCCCTCACCGTAACATTAGCTAAGTCATGTCACAAAGCGCAGACATTTTATAAGAAATCAGGCGGGCACTTAAGATTAGAAAACAATTATTAACGAACTAGTTAATTGCAAGTATCGCGCACGTTTTTTTTCCTAGTTGAAATTTAAATTACTATAAAGTGGCTGGCTTTCTAAATTAATTTTTTATTTCAAAACGCAATTATGAAAGCCAAGTTTTGAATAAGCTTAAAATTATCCGGCGATTATAATGAAGTATATATCAAAGGATGGAGCCTGTACAAATATATTTTTATAGGGCCCAATACAGGCCCCATGCTTTGTAAATATTTCATTATCGTAATTTTTACATTCTTGTAATCAAGATACACTAGAAAGTTAAAACCAAAAGCCTAGTGCCCGTAAAAATAAGACAAGCGTTAGACATCCATAATTTTGTTCAATCCGAAAATTGCTGTCCAGTGTTAGTAACACAAGCAGCCTTCACAGTTTTTTTAAGTCTTGTTACTTTCTGCATCAATTTGTTGTAACAGTGCCTGTTAAATTTTCACAAGTTTTAGGTTACGATTGTTTTATGTTTAAAAAATTGACCCTGTACTCTGATAAAGTCGATCTCATTTGGATATTACCTGCTGCGAAACAAACAGATTTACACGTTATTAAATTTTACGTTAACCATTTATTACTAGTAGATGGTAATGTATTAGTACAGAGTATATTCACGTACAATTTTGATTAAACTTCGCGCATAATTTTTTTCCCCCCATTTGAAACTTCAAGGCAATCAAAATCCATTCATTGCTGCTCCAGCTTCGGCATATACATTTATTAAATTTTCCATTTTAGTGAAGTTCCACATTTTAAAAAAGGCAAAACTGATTAAAGTTTACCTTATCAAGTTATTTTGTAGAATTAAAATAAATGCTTTTACGTATAGGATTTCGAAATAAGTATAATTTATGACATTCTAACTTGTCAATCAAGTACAGCAATGAAATCTACAAGTGTGACTGAATAATACGCGGATAATATGAGTAAAATCGCATGCATTACCGATTTTGAGACAAGTACTAAAGACAGTTAGTCAAGTCGTGATCTTACATGTTCTTCTCGAAAAAAGCTTGCCTCGATTCAGTCCCACCCTACAAAGTTTGCATACCAAACTGTGGAACTTCTTTATTGGATTACAAATGCATGAATTTATTGGTTTTTAAAAATTACCGTCCCCAAATAAGAATCCTAATTTCACTTTGTTTGAAATAGGGAAATTGAGTGAAATAAGTTTTTCATATGGCAGGCTTTTTGAAATAATTGTATTGGATTTTGCAAAATGGATCAATTATAAAGATTTTCTTAAATAAAGAAGCTGCTTAGAAAGTCAGTTTTAGAGTAAATTCTAGAATGTTTAACACTTAATAGTTTTCATAAAATTTAAATCTTAGCTCAAAGATAATTTTTCAAAGTACTAAAGCTAGAAGACTAGTTTAGACTTTTCAATGTTATAGTCGGCGGGAATTTTATACGCCAGTGTTTTTATACTCCAATGTGATCAATTCTAAAGTTTTTCTTAACTAAATCAAAACTTCATTTCAAAATTTCCATGGTGCTTAGAAAGTCTGTTTTAGTATAAATTCTAGAATGTTTAACACTTTATGGAAACTATTCAAGTGAAATTTTAGATCAAAGATAATTTTTCAAAGTAATAAAGCTAGAACCCCTAGTTTTAGACTTTTCCATTTTATAGTCAGTTTGAATTTAAAACTTTTTGTGTGTTTATTGAAAATGGGCAAGAACGTATTGGGGAAGGTGACATGAAGAGAGTGGTTACTTTCACAGAATATACAAAACTAACATCTTTAAATATTGACAATTTTTGCAACATTATGTGCATATTAGAAGATTTATAGTAAGGCATACAAAATTTCAAGACCATCCTTGATTAATTCAAAACCACCTTTGACAGTAAAGAAATTGCATTAGATTCCAAGACAAGATTATTGTACTCCGTCAAAAAACATTTTTAAACGCAAGTCTCAATGAAAAACTAAAGCAGTATTCTTTTGCATAATAAAAAGCCTTCAACTGTATTAACCTACATCCTTTATCATTACTATGATTAAGGTCTTAGTTTGACCTCCAGCAAAACTGTACTTGAACCAATTTAAAATCTCATTTTGTTAAGAAAGTAGTTTTCGTAATTCACTCTGAAATAAAGAACCACTTTAAGAAAATACAAAAATGTTTCAAACTTAATTTAAGTTTTCAAAAATTCAAATCTGACATAATGCAAGCTAACAATTAATGTTATTAACATTAGCCAAACCTCGGAATTTTCAGTATTAACAATGGATATGTCCTCAAAGCTGGACGTATCGAAAATTAACTACTAATAGTATTTTTTTAAAATACTGTTCAAGTATTACTAGTTTTTGTTGCACATAAATGACTTCAGAACAATGGTCTTTAAGCTGCTCAGCTCTCCTTAATTATGTAGTTATTTTCGAACATAACGTGTGGAACTAATGCATTTCAACGCATTTAATGCTAACAATTTTTTAACGTTAACATAAAAATAACATTAAGTGTCCAAATTTGGTTGATTGTGGTTTAACGGCGCTAGGTCCACATCAGGACATAAACAGGACAAGCACTAGATGACATTTAAACAAAGACAAACATGGTCTAGCACTATAGTCAGTGCAGATATAAAAGTGGAAATTAATATTGTCCCAAATTTGGAAAAATCTTAAAATTAATTAGTTACCCCAGTGTTTCTCAACCTGTAGGCCGCGCCCCAGAGGGGGAGGGGGACGCGAGAAACACCAAAGAGCAAGTAGTGATGCATGTTTTTAAAAAATCGTATTGATTCTCAATTTTACTCAAAAATATACATTTTCGCTTAAAGTGTTCATTCAAACTTTACCGATAACATTTTGCAGAAACTTCGATTAAATATTCATTCTTAAAGATTTAAACACTGAACGTATGCTGAAAAGGTGTGAGGGGGGGGAGCGCCCACAAACCGCAATACGAATGCATCTATAAACTTAGCAATTTGCTTATACTTTTTTAAAAAGCAAAAAATTTGCTATTATCCTGCATTCAAAATATCTAGGCGTTTCCCTCATTTAGCCTCATTAATTAACCCACATTAATTTTCTATTAAAAAATATATTAGAGAACTGTGAAAGTTAATGTGTCCTCATTTTAAAATTCTATCCGAGCAATTCCGCATAATACAGCTTAGCCTTTGAGTGTGAGGATAACTTTGAGCGGGCCCAGTTGTCTTTAGATTTGTTACTTCGAACACAAAAAACAAATGCCGAATTTAAAATCGCCTGCGAATGACAATTCTGCTTCAGAGGAATAAAATGGTTAGCGTAGAACAAGGAAGAAACAAAATGAAACAAGAGGGAAAAACTCAATGATAGGACAGAAAACTGGACCTGTCGCAGAATACCCTTCCGCAAGCGCCGTTTAGTCCTGCAATTTCACATGAACGAAACGTTCACCCCTAAGCTCAATTTTCAATTTAACGCGAACTGGACCGGGCTCAACGCCATCCTCTTGTACTCTTATAGCACTCAAAGTTTCTTTAGTTGTTTGGCGCATTGGCGAAACCTGGCATGTACACTGGAGGACAAAATGTGTTTTCTATATATTATATGAAATATTTTCAAGAAAGGGGTATCTGAACTTGCAGATTTTTTGTTTCGTTGCCTTTAGTAAGTTACACCTATGGCTTTGCACGATGAAGTGCATTTTATGAACAGCACGCATAAAAACTTACCTAGCACAGGTTTTCTGGGAGGTTTGAATCTTAATTTTGATATTTTAACACATGTACTTCTGTTCTTACAGTCAGCTACAAATACCAAGACAATGAGAAATTATTTTTATTTCGACCAAGATTCATTTGATTTATGAAAAATTATTCTTCATTCATGAAATGATCTATTCAGTTATTTGCGATGGACTTAAAAATTAACAGTAGCTAAAATTTGCTACACCGTCGCCCAATATTAAAATAACTGACAAACAAAATCCATTCACGATACCGGTTTAACAGACATTGTCTTAAAAGCTTTAGTCATTCGACGGTCAAGAGAAAGTACAAAAGCATTACGCGACCCTGTTTTCAAGTGCATGGTAATTAGGGCAAACTTTCAAACTGAAAATCCATTGTCAATATTTCAAGATTTTATGCTTTTGAAGCCGACAGATTTCGCATAAATTTAGAATCGTCTAAGCCAAAGATTCCCAAACTTTTAACTTCGCGCCCCTACAAAGGCTAACGTACAGCGGCGCCCCCTCCCATTTTTAAGCATACATTCAGTTTTTCATTCTTCAACAATGAACATGTAGTCACTTTTTCTACGAAATAATTTTATCAGTCATTTAAAGTTTGAGTAAACATTTTAAGCGAAAATAGATATATTTTTCTACTAAGCATCAGATGACTTTTTGAAACACGCCCTTTTTTGTACATCGCCCTCCCCCCTAGGAGGTCACGCCCCACCGCTTAGGAAACGCTGGTCTAAGCACATCATACATTGGCCGGATCGCCCGAGTCGGGAATTGGGTAAGCTTTCACTACTACCAAGAACTCTGCACAAAGCTAAAAATCCTGACTTTCCCTTCCCACGAACTTTAAGAATATTAACCAATATCAATCCAATATCCCATACACTTAACCTTTTAATGATTGTTGCCCTCACCGTGGGAGTCAACCAACATTTTGATTGACGAAGTTTAAACTATTAAAATACTTGAGGACAGCTACACACTAGAATCCTTTGCCGTTTAGCACATAACTTGCCGTAAAAATGGATGGCGAATTTTTATCAATTACTACCGGCATCCGAGAACTAGAGAATAAGATGAAAATAGGACATCGATAGAGAAGAAAAACTAGAGGGACTACCCAATGGCGAAAAAATGCAGCCGTTGCCATCGCTCGGTGCCTGTGTGACAGCAAACAGCCCCCACCCCCCTCACAAACAGCAATGTACACTTCAGACGAACGCTCCATTCCAAGACTAACATTCAAAGCTTAAACAAGCCTTTAATTAAAGCATTTCCTTGCAACTTCCCTTTACTGTAATGGCGATCAGACATTGGACCGAAGCATCCGTTAAAATTTCATTGGCAAAACTGCTTTACCAATTCGTAAATTCCAATCATTTCCACTGGCGATTGGCATGTATAGCAATTGCTTTTCAAACTTAATATTCGGCCAGAACGAAATTTCTTAGAGGGTGAAAGTAACGCTTTCCGAGTTTTAAGCCCCTCCACGTTGCTGCCTTAAAGTCGAAGTTAAAGATTAACTCTAATTTTCCTGTATTGCTAATCCATGAACTATGGTAGAATCGTAAACGCGCTTTATAGAAAGCTGCCCGTCACCATTCGGTGGGAGGGGAATAAATTTAAAATCGAAAATGCCAATATTTCTGAGCCGAATCAAAGCGCTCGAGAAGCTATTAAATTTGGAAGAAGTTCTCAAGCGGAAGTCTTCAGCATAGTCAACCTGCCCAATACGTCATGTGAAGAAACAAAGCCACCCTTAAAAATAAAATTCCGGAAATTTAAATTTTTAAGAAATCTGAGGAATTATTTTCTAGAGTGTTGCAACGTCCAAGTCGTCACTTGGATATTACAACACGGAGCTTGAGTCGTCACCCAAGTCCCAGCGCGAGATTGTCGAAACACAATTATGTCATCTAGCACACTAGGCCAAGAGAAGTTTCAAGTGGATTTATCTCTCCACACGCACATTTCCCTAGTTTACTTTAACGCAAAATTGTTCTTGAAATCAATGTTACGGATGTCTAAGTTCTAAATCGCAAATCATCGTAATTTTCGGTTTAAACGTTCGCCCTCCAAGCTTCCGTTGAGGTCTTGGAGGCGACCTCCGAATACTCTAAAAGCTGTACTTCAAACTTGACAAAGTGTTTGAATTATAGCCAATGTCCTCTAGATGCAGTATTAAATAGGTACTCTAAAATGCCTCTTTAAGCCGTAGTGATCAAGATGGTATTAATATGTCGAACTGAATTTAAAACATTTTAGAGCCCATAGCTAATATTTTGCCAAGACATGAAAAAATCCGACTTTGGGCCACTAACCTGGGTAAAAAAGGCAAAATGTTTTTAGATCTGTGGTCAAACGCGACGCCGCTTTTACTTCTTTGAAACCTTTCTTACCCGATACCTTGTGCTTATCAAATTTACCGATAGTCGTTCCTTATAACAGAACCGATTAAATAAACCTTCAAGCCTTTTATCCGTATAATCCTGCGCGTCAATTTTCATGTCATTACGCAAAGTTTATTGTTTACAGATAATGTGACGGGTAATCGATTGCAATTAGATTTATTTGTACGCACTCATTAAAAATTGTGCAACAATACATACCAGAAATCTACCGAATCTGGTCTGAAAATCGTTAAATCTTAACTTTTTGGTTGAACACCTCCCGTTTTCACGGACACTTTTAAATCTAAAGTTTGAGTAGACATTTCCGTGCTGGCCTATTGTCTTTATTACAAGTTTGTCTACGGGTACCGTCCTGACGTTAAAAACTTCATTAATTTGAGACTCGCCGAACACACAACTTTTGTCCTCAAAAAATCGCCATTTATTGAAGAGAACAGGAGGATCCAAAACATTTCCTACCAGCCCGACACTTTTTCAAAGCAAATTCTTTGGCATCAAGCAGGACTAATTCGAAATATCTACGTTTTTCCAAAGCTGACCAACATTTAAAAATGCCGTCCTCACCTCAAGACAATGGAATAGAATTAAGAATTCCCAATCGATGATTTCCGAGTAAACGATTCATCGAGAAGAGAAAAAGGCCGTAACCTTCAAATCAAGAAATAACCGCTCACAAAATTCACCGTGAGCTCAAAACTAGACAACTTATGCAGAAAAACTCATCCCCTCCCCCCCCCCACACTTGCATTGCAAAGCCTTGAATGAGAATCCAAAAGTGATAGAGACAACATACTTAATGAAGCACCACCATTTCGACTTCATTTTTTTTTTTTTAGAACTCAACACTTAAGCCGCAGCAAACAATTGCTGTATTTTGTTAAAACGCGATCGCATTATCCCAGCAAAGCCCTTAAAATTAAAATAAAAGAAAAATTGGGCAAAAGATTGAGAACTACCAGCCAAGACCTAAACGCATGTCACTCATTAAAGAGTTTAAGCTGCGATTTGCAAGCTTTCCATTCAAAACCGTGGAAGCTGAATTCGTCGTGCTTGCCTCAGAGGGAAATTTTGCAAGGCCGGACGAAGAACAACACCCCCCCCCTTTCGTAAAGGGTGAATTTGTCAAAACAGGAGGGGAAAGAATATTTTTGTAAAACTGCTTTTTCTAATGATTTTCATATAAAATGAAAAGAAAAAATCTGATGTGTCCAACACATGACTTCCTTGCACGTCCATTAGATCAAAAATATTTTCGACGCACTTCCTCTAAATTTATTTGTTTGAAAGAGATAAAATATCAATAATAGTAAGGTTTAGCGATGTCTAGCCAAGTATTTCGATATCGCCAAGCTGAGTTCAATTTGAAAGATTTCCTTCTGACACTTTATTTGGCGATATTTCACCAAAAGCCGACAAACTTGAGATAGTCAGCGAGATTTTGGGGATAGCCAAAGTAGTCATTGACCACAGACTTTCAATGAATTGAATGCATCTATACACCTCAATGTATTCAAAGTCATTTGGCTCACCATGTAAATAAATTCTCAGTCGATTGCTGTCAAAAAAGATATTGAAAACAGTTAGATATTACAATAGTTCTAAATACAAAGTTAAAAAATCTACGGGTTAAAGTTTTAGAGTTATACAAAATAGGAAATAATTTTTGGCGCCAAATTTGGCGATATTTCGGCGAAACTCGTGAATGTCGACGACATTTGGCGAGATTTTAAGCATAAACCAAACAATGACAGATTATCGCCAAATTTGGCGATATTTCGCCAAAACTCGCCAAGAACGATGACAAATGGCGATACTTAGGGCATGGACCAAATGACTGACTATCGCCAAATTTGGCGATATTTCGCCAAAACTCGCCAAGGTCGAGGACAGACGGCGAGATTTTGGGCATGTACCAAACAATGACTGTCTACAGTTGTATTATAATGAAGATGTCCATAGACATTAAGGTACTGAAATTCTTTTCGGTTGTCCTGTAAATAAACTCTCCAGTAGATTGGAACCAAAAATCGAGATGCACAACTAGATGTTACAACATTCTTATATTTGAAATTTCATAATAGTTTTTGAGATTTGAGAGTTAAATATGCACACACGTACACCAAAAGTCGCCAAGCTTGGCGACTTTTGGCATAGTTTTTGAGGGAGGCACGTGACCGTGGTCGGACCATTACCTTATGTGGTAGGACGGTATTGTGCTTGAAATGGATGAATGCCCCTAAAATTGCTATTGACCGTAATGTATTGGAAATCTTTTGAGTGTTCCTGTAGCAGAACTATAAATGATAAAGACACTTTTTTTAATGGAGAAATTCATTTTCTAACTCTTTACAGCATGTATCACTTCTGAGTCGTTTGAAATAGCCCAATACCTCTAAAAAACGCTTTCATGAATTTCGGCCCATAGAGCGTAATGTATTTCGAATCTTTTGGGCGGTCCTGTAGATAAACTATTCAGTCGAATGGAACCGAAAGGGGAGGTGCACAACTAGATGTTACAACAATCCTAAATATAAAGTTTCGACATTCAACGCCTAACAGTTTTTGAGATATGCGAGTTTAATGAATTTCGGCCCATTGAGTGTAATGTATTTCGAATCTTTTGGGCGGTCCTGTACATAAACTACCCATTCGATTGCCACCAAAAGGGGAGGTGCACAACTAGATCATAGAACAATCCTAAATATCAAATCTCAACATTCTACGACCAATAGTTTTTGAGATATGCGAGTTACATACATACGTACGTACAGACGGCATGGAAAAACTGGCCACAGTAGACTCGCCACTGGTCAAAATGAAATGCAGACGCGTTAATATGATCGTGCATGCTAGCTTACGATGAGATGCATCGAAAAAATTTTTTAAATTAAATTTAGAGGTAGTCAAAATCGGTTTTTTTTTCGAAATTTGGCCCCCAAAATTTTTCGGGATCGCATTACTTCCTTATACTACGTACAAGGAAGTAAAAAGTAGGAGGAAAGTTTCTGATACGCAGTGCTACTTTTAATTCCTGTTCCAAGGTTAAATATTCAACTAGTAGAATTCACATTTCTGCCATTTAAATCATTCTAGAATTATTCAAAATTCAGTCTATTTTAAACAATCACTTCGAATTTTGGTGCTAGAATCACTTAGCTATACTGCGACTTTAACTCTTTCAGACCAAGTGTCCACATTTGAGGACAAAAATTAACTGTACTATCGTATTAACGCACTCTTGTCCACAAAGAAATACAAATTTTCTTGGAAAATTAAATGATTTTATTTTTTTACCATAGTCAAACTTAATCTTATCCAAAGAATTCGAACAGGTCTGAAAGGGTTAAGATACTAGTACTGTGCGACATTTCAGATTAATCAAATTGATAAAGGACATTACAAAATATAACGTGGATCAGTGTTTCAATAACTGCATAAAGCATTTTTAGTCATACTATATAACACAGGCTGTCACAAGCTTTTTCAAACTAGTGTTACGTTTGATTATCGCACGGGCAGTCTTGGCTATAGTGACCTGGGCACACACAGGTCAAAAAATAGTTACGCACCGTGGACACAATAGTATGATCAGGCTCCTATTACAATACTTCAAGGCACATTGGGGGAAAATAGTCCTTTTTCTCGTTGAATATACTGGAATACGTTCAGACTTTTCAACGTTCCCTTGGATTCTAAACAGCTCCTTGGATCCTTTCATCCTCAATTAGTTCGAAGAGTGGTACAGGAGACCAGCATTACCCAAAACTGAAAAGGGAAAATTCATATAGCAAGCTGGCATTTACACTCCAAAGTACTTTATACAAAGCCATCTATTTAAAAGTTTGTTTCCCCCCCCCCTCACTACCCTACTAGCAATTTTGCTCGGGCTACCACCGGCCACGCAGCCAGCCGATGACGCCCCGATCAAAATTGCTAGTAGGGTATATGTTTAAATCTGAAGGATGTAACCCTGAAGTAGAATTAACTGTTACAAAAGTTTGTTTCCCCCCCCCCTCACACTACCCTACTAGCAATTTTGCTCGGGCTACCACCGGGCCACGCAGCCAGCCGATGACGCCCCGATCAAAATTGCTTGTCGGGTATATATTTAAATCTGAAGGATGTAACCCTGAAGTAGAATTAACTGTTACATCTTCATGTGCGTGGTCAAACAAAAGTTATCGGCATAATGCCTATCCCGTGATAAATCTCTGAAAATATACCAAGTTTCTCCTATTATCATCCCTTAGGGCAGTGGTGCGCAAACTATTTTCATTTGTAACCCCCTATTTTGTGTAAAATTTTGTCGCGACCCGTGGATAGACCGTAGACATTTTGTTTAATTGACAACCAGGGTGCGAACTGAACATTTTCTCCAGAGGGGACATTTGAAAGTAATCATTCTCCAGGAGGGGACACATGAAAAGAAGGGAAGGTGCAAATGCTTCCCTCACGTGATATTACTTGACAAATGCAGTCGCCAACACGTATGGAAATTTACTTATATTCAAACAAGTCATAGATTGTTCTATGAAATCACAGATACACAATCTACATACAATGTACCTGTATTGGAAGCCACCCTTGAGGGTTCTTAGCTTAGAAAAGTGACGAAATTTTAAGGCAGTCGTCTTATAGTAACAAACGATAACATACCACCTTCATTTTGACTTCTTGACTTCCCAAACTGAATCCCAAAATCTTCACTCACCAGTTTCATATTTCTTCAGCAGGGGATAAATAGTATCCCTGGCAGGGATCCATTATTATTTCTCTAGTCAGGGATATTACATTCTTCAGCCGGGGACGATCCCCGGCATCCCCCCGTCAATTCGCACCCTGTTGACAACGAAGTTACATTGAAATTTTTTCATAGATTTGCTCTTACAGGGCGATTTTAAAACAGTGTCGTGACGTCATCGATTGAAATAACGCCTTTTCAAAATAGCGCACCAAACTTATAAACCATCATAAAAATGTTATAAAAGTTTTAACATAATAAAAATTAGATAATGAATCAACACATAATTTTATAAAACAATATTTATGCGTATGTATAAATATTTTTTAATGAAAAATACTTTTAAAAACGTTACATCATAAAAAGTCAATGTGCTTGCAAAGACCTCATGATTGCTTCTAAGTTCGGATCCGTATTGGAAATCGCAAGCAGCAAGTCATTCTCTCGATCCAATCGAGATCAATATTTTGTTTTAATTTAAACCAATTTTGAAGATCACTATGCATGATCAATTTGCAGATCACTATGCACGATAACGGGGTTTTGAAGCCCCGTGATAGCGATCGCGAATATCCTGCTCGTAAAATAATAATTGTCAATTTCTTCTCTTGTATTATTTCCGTTCTTTGAAACGAATAATTTTAGATTTTTCATAAATTTGAATTTATTCGAATTTGGCGACCTCCAAAAAATTTCTCACGACCCCTCGGGGAGTCGCGACCCCCGGTTTGCGCACCACTGCCTTAGGGGATAACCTAACGTTAGTTATGCTTTTGAGATTTTGAAAAACACGTCAAACTAAAATTTGACACATCTCTAACGTCGTGTTGCTCTTGAGGATCAATCCTACATTTGCGTTTGAAAATGCTATCAAGAATTAATGCTCGTGTGAGTGCACGCTTCAAAATTTAATTTGAAATTGTATGGCAATTTAAGCAGCTAAATCGCACATCCAGACACATCAAATGGAGGTAAGCGGTTGGATGTGTTATATGCATAAGGGATGTCGGCACAGCGAAAAACAAACCGATGTGATTAAACCGATTATCCTGTATTAAAATAGTGACGCTGCAAAAGTTTGCAGAATGTAGCGGAAAATCTCAAACGTCGAGATTCCCGAAATTTCCTATTCTAGCAGCATCATATCTAAACAAACCGTTAGTACTGTGGATTGCATGCGTAAAAAATAGAACTTGAATGTCAGATTGCAAAAAATCTTATTTTATGTAAATTTTAAATAATCCCCCCTTCTAAAAAAAGATTCCAGTTTGAGCTACTAAAAAGAATCTAACAGCTTTCAGCTAAACACATTCCGGGGAAGTGAAATTCTTATTTGTAAATATTTAAGCGAATTTTATTTTAAAAGGCGGCGTCTACACTTTTGGCAATGTTTCACACATAATCTAGATTAAATATACACTTACGTAGCTCGATATTTAAACTAGACACGAAATCACTCTTGGTTACGTCGCCCCTGCCCCTCTAAAAAAACGATGATTCTGTATTCGACCAATTTTCTTATTTCATCCCAACCCCTCCCTCCAGTAAACTCTCAACGCTCGAACTCGGTAAAGTCAACCGATTCAAATATGAATTTTAAAAAACAAAACATACAAGTAAAGACTAAGATTACTAACCGAAAGTTTTCCGAAGACGAACACCAACAGCATAAAATCGCATAATAGCTTCCTACGGAAGAAAGTCACTTCCATATGCCTGCAATCCTTGACCATCATGGAAACCTCCTCCATCCGCTTTTCAAATAGGCTGGGAAACTACGGCTTGTCCTGAAATGCAAGCAAGACCAATATTAAAAACCTGAAAGTTTAACTTTTCCGAGAAAAATTTTCTCCCGCAATTACGTATCATAAGGAAAGTTTAAGTGCTTTGTTTCGAATAATTACGAGAGTTTCCTTTGAAAACACGAGTCAAAAAGGAGAGTATGCAATCCAACAATAATTTAAAGTTATATAAAAAATATTTCTTATCCATCATCACTACACAGCACTTAAACTTAACTAACGATTAGCGATTTCTGTAGTCAAGCAAGGTGGTATATTTCACACCGCAATTCAAAGGGTTATTAAAAAGCTATCTTGTTATATAAGAAACACTAAAGAAATCTATAGATAAATAGACTGCTACTGATCAATATCGTCACTTCTTCGCATTTTCAATTAAATTTGAATGAAATTCTATTAAAGTATTTTTAAAACGGCATGTCCCTTTACTCGCCCGCTCGTGCATTACCTCCGTCAAGTTCAACTGACGAATGTTTATACTCCGAAAACCTGCATTCTGTTTCTTTTAACAACGCTTGCTTTAAAAAAAAATCTGGAGTGACTCCACTCGACTTTCCGAACACTTACGATTAAGATCATTACCAAGCATTTAAATAAATTTTAATCGATGAATCATTCAAGCATATATACCAAATTGAAGCTCGATCGAATGTACCGTTTAAACGCTAGCGCACTTTCAAGAATTTCTCCCCATAGGCCACAATGTAAAAATCTTTGTCGTAGCCCTGTAGAAAAACTATAAGTCCTATAAACATCAAAATCAATACCGATCTTACAATGTTGGTTTATAACATGTATACCCAATTTGAGCTCAATCGAATGTACCGTTTAAACGCTAGCGCACTTTCCAAAATTTTCCTCCATAGGTCATAATGTAAAAGAAATCTTTGTCGTAGCTCTGTAGAAAAACTATTAACTCCTATACACACCAAAATCAATACAGGTCTTGCGACGGTGGTTTATAACATGTATTCCCAATTTGAGCTCAATCGAATGTACCGTTTAAACGCTAGCGCACTTTCCAGAATTTTCCTCCATAGGCCATAATGTAAAAGAAATCTTTGTCGTAGCTCTGTAGAAAAACTATTAACTCCTATACACACCCAAATCAATACCGGTCTTGCGACGGTGGTTTATAACATATATACCCAATTTGAGCTCAATCGCATGCCCTGTTCAGGAGCTATCGTGTTCACCCACATACACACAAACACACATACACACACATCTCGTAAAAATAGCATAAATGAATTCAGAAGACCCCAAAACGTGTCAATACACCAAAATCTCGAATTCGAATTTTTTCATGATTACAATACTTTTCTTACATGGTACATGTTCGGAAAGTAAAAAGATTGGTTTAAAATGAACTAGTGATCTAACCGACTGAGTATGCACGCTCTGCACACCTGCTAGATGCCGCTCTGGTAATATGCATCAGATTTTTAGAGTTGCAGAACTCTAAGCAAGTTTATTGAATGATGCAAAGTGCATCACTAACGATTACCCAATATTTGAAACAGAAATTAAGTTGTATTTAATTACATATTCTTGTTGCAAGCTATTCCCATCTTTAAAAGTAATCTGCAATGAGACAACAGTCAAAGCTTTTAGTTAATGTAATATCGGACAGTTTCTGGTAGCATTATATCACCGTTTCATACAACTGAACTTGAGTGTCTGAACAGCGTTCTTATTCATTTTTAAAAAAATTTTAAGCTCAGCCATTTCCCAACGCTGTAAAAATTGCAGCCGTTGCCATCGGTCTATTTAACTACCAGCAAGATGGCGGCCAATCTATTCTTTCAACACTTGCCACAGATCTACATGGTAATACATGGACGATTTGCTCTACCGCCGTTTTGCTGGTAGTTACAGCGACAGATGACAACGGCTGCCCTTTTTCAGCACTAAGCAATCTACCCAATTTTCCTTATTAAGGCATTTCCATCGTATTATCAAGTTTTCAGCAGATGCCGGTGCTGTTAAAAATAATCCCGAGTTTTACAAATAATCGACAATTTTTTATGGGAAATGACGTGCTAGTAAAGGATTCTCGAGTAATCCTGTCATCCTCATGTATTTTTATAGAAATCACTTATTCATCGTGACTGACAGTCAAAACTTCTGAGTTTGGTAACGATGTAGTTCGAAAAAAAACCATGAGATTTTGGTTCATAAATACAAATAAACTAATTATGTAATGCACTTTAAAATTTCTAGAATGTCTCTTTACAAGCTGTATCATACACTAATAAACGATAAACCTGTATCAATAGCGACACTTTCAGAATAAAATTATTAAAAATCGGAAATTTGGGAGGATAGGCCACTTTTCGAAACTTTTTTGTCCCGAAATTCCATTTTGAAGAAGAATTTTTTCCGAAAGTTTTATAAAAAGCACCGTTGTTTCATTTACTGCGGCGTGCAATACAGCTTAGAAAGAATCATCCTGAATTTTGTCGAGCCCTGTTGCAATTGGCTTATTCTGATTTGCGTGCTTAAACCGTGAGGGAGATTTTGTTTTTTCGAAGTACACCCTTAGAGTGTTAAATGACAAGACGTGCACGCATTTTGCCATCTCTGGAACAAGTGGTAGGTCCGTTGCTATGATTTCCAAACTAAGCTTAAAATGAGTATTTTCAATTTTAAATAAAATTACACCCACAGTTACGCTCTGTCATACCCCCCTTCCCTATCGGACACCAATCACCATTCACTTCAAAGATATTAAACTTACATTTCCTAAACTAGTTGCAAGGCTTCCAAACTACCAAACTTCACATAAGCAGCTGTCCCGGTTTAATACCTAGACATCAAGCAGTCATACATCCAAGGGAAGAGAACTTCACTTCTGCAAAAGAAGACACCAGCTCGGGTCATAATGCAAATGAAGAACAACCATTTCTCTCGCAGCATCATATACTCACAGGTATGGACGTTGAAAGATGTGCTTCCCTGTCTCGAATAAATCTTCCTGGCTTCGATTCTAGAGGTTACGTAACATTGATGGCTTACGAAAAATCCGTCAGAGTGTCGTAGCGGTTGATTTAGCCCTTTGAAATGCAGTTATCGTTGTTGTTGTAATCGGAACATGTATTCTCGTATTTGTGTGCTTGGTTTGAAGAGTCCGCTGATAAAAATTCGTCAGAGTGTCGTAGCGGTTGATTTAGCCCTTTGAAATGCAGTTATCGTTGTTGTTGTAATCGGAACATGTATTCTCGTATTTGTGTGCTTGGTTTGAAGAGTCCGCTGATAAAAATTCGTCAGAGTGTCGTAGCGGTTGATTTAGCCCTTTGAAATGCAGTTATCGTTGTTGTTGCAGTCGGAACATGTATTCTCGTATTTGTGTGCTTGGTTTGAAGAGTCCGCTGATAAATATTCGTCAAGTGAAGTGGGCAATACAACAAATTATTTTCACGTGAAGTCACTGAAATTTTTTTAGGTCAACTCGGATATTTAGGGATACAAAGCCACGTTTTTCGGCCAATGACCATTCTCAAATGAATGAATGTTTGACGAAAAAAATTTGGTTGCTAAGGTGTGACGTAGTGATAATGACGTAGGTGAAAGAGCTCTATGAAGTATTTTCACGTGACGTCACTGAAATTTTTTTTTTCGCCAACTCGATACAAAGGGATACAAAGCCACGCTTTCGGCCAATGTCCATTCTCAAATGAACGAATGTTTGAGCAAATAAAGTTGGTGCCTAAGGTGTGACGTAGTGATAATGACGTAGGTGAAGCAGCTGTATAAGCTTGATGCTCTCGTTTGGAGGCCTTTCAAAGGGATCCTATAACCCGTATTTACGCTAAGTTTCGGAAAAAACCAGAGAAAACTCCGAAACAACTACGTCGGCGGCGGACGCGACCTGGTTTTGAACCAGACACTTTCCATCTCCCAGTTCAGAGCGCTGTGCACTCGGCCACTGGTGGGGCTGAGCAACAATTTCTCAATCCCGGAAAAGTTCAGTCGTTGCCATTACTCGATTCCACTACCAGCAACATTCGGTCGATAGAATCGCCCATCGCTTGCCATAAAGCTGCAGAACATTTTTGCTATCTAGAACTTCGGTCTATCTAGTCCGAAATTAAGCCATTTGTGCTCGGGCAGGACCAGAGCTCCTACGGGTCCTTAATTTGCCAAAATTCCGAACTTTTGAAAAAATTGTCCTAATACGTCCTACTATTTAAAATACTGGAGAAAACTTTTTTTCCGTATTTCATGAAAAGGAAAAAGACCACTTTTAACCCATTTATGCCTAGTGTCCCTTTTTTGGGACGGCATTTTCGCTATTAGTCGAAAACGTTATTTATTTTTCCTAACCTTTGTTCATGAGTATTGAGCCTCAACCCTACAAAATAGTTTAACATTACGAAGTAGGATGTTGATATTTCGATTTTATGCATAATGATTTTAAAAGAAATCATCCCTTGTTCAAGAAGTTGACATCCGAAATTTATCTATTATTTCTGTTATCAGTAAAAATCGAAGAAAGTCGCAAAAATATCCAGGCACAAATGGGTTAAAATATCAGACCATTTTAGCACAATATTTCGAAAGTTCCGAATTTCAGCAAATCTAGGATTCGTACGAACCCTGCATGACTCTTTCTAGCCTTGCTGATGACAGCAATAATAGGTAAATTTCTCAACGTCAACTACACGGGCATGTGATGATTTCTTTCCAAATTCGATGCTTGCACGCTTCAGCATGTAGTAGTCACGAGTATCAGCTAAATTTCCTATCCCGGTTTTGTGAATAACTCATTTATTTTTTGAAACACTCGCACTTTGAAAGAAATGCATGAATCATTTACCATTAATGTTAACCCATTCGTGCCTGGATATTTTTTCGACTTTCTTCAATTTTTGCCAACACCAGTAGTAATTGATAAATTTCTGATGTCAACTTTTTGAACAAGGAATGATTTCATTTAAAATCATTATGTTTAAAAATAGAAATGTCAACATCCTACTTGGCCATATTAAAATATTTTGTGAAATTGAGGTTCAATACTCGCGAATAAAGGCTAGGAAAAAAAAAATAACGTTTTTGAATGATAGCGAAAATGCCGTCCCAAAAAAGGGACGCTAGGCATAAATGGGTTAATTGCATGAGTTTTAGGGCGAGATTCATGTAAAACGCGCGCGATCAAGTTCGAATCGAACGTTTTGGCAGAATGCTCCCAATGAACAAACCTATCGCGCTTTCACGTGATCAAAACACGATTGGTTTGTTTCAGTTGAATTAAGAAACATTGATATATTTCGAAGTTGCCCCTGTTCGACGCGGAAAACGTTCGAATTGTGTTTCATTTGAATCTCGCCCTTAAGCACGTTCGCTGCCGATCATGTGATATTCACGAGTGTGAGCTAAATTTCCTATCAATTTCATGAATAAGTAATTACTTTTTCGAAAATTACGCAGTTAGAAAGAAATATCCGATATTTTTACAACATAAAGCATTTATTACCAAACTAATTCTATATGTAAGTTCGATGTAATAAATTTGGCTCGTACTCTAAATATACATTACTATGCAATCACGGGTTAAGCCTAAATTGTATAGCGATGTATTTTTACATCGGCCGCATTCGTAAACGCCAAGCGAGTTACACTCATGCAACGAGTTCCTATCTAAGGTGTTCGTAAAGGAAATTGAGTGCATTCAGTTTATAAACTAGAGTGTTCGTATAGAAAACTGAGAGCGGTTAGTTTCAAAGTAAATAAACTGAGCACGGAGCAGGTTTATCCAGTTGTTGAGAAGATACACTTGCTGCGCGTTTTTTCTGTTTTCAAATGGCGTCAGTCGTTATGGAAAAGTACGTTGTTATGAAAAGCCTTTTACGTTTGCTGAAGCTGCAAATAGTATTTTTTTCGAGGAGGAAATTCATATATGCGTTAGAAACTGCAACGAAGGTACACGATTTTTCAAAGTTAATAATTTTGTTGTAGTTTTCATTTTAGTCAATTCAAAAATGTATATTTTAGTGTTGAGAATGAAGTTGATTTAAACCGTTATTAGCAAAATTTGAACTTCTCTTGTTAAATACTTTTGAAAAAATGCAAGTTGAAATTTCTAAATTTTGATCAGTGCAATTATGATGGCCATTCTTTCTTTTTAAATCCTGTTGATTTTATACTGAGTATGTACTAAAAACTCCTCGAGAAAAATAACAGCATACGTGGCCTCACCATGGCACAGTGGTTATGTCACTGGAAATGGTGGACGGTCGAAGTGGGAAGGTCCCGGGTTCGGATCTCATCGCGCGTCCGTCGACCTAACCGTTCGGAGTTTTCCGTGGTCTTCTCCGAAACTTGAGCGTGCATACTGGTTAGGTGCCCTTAGAAAGGCCCCAACGGCGGGCACTCCATCCCTCGGTCTAGATCCCACGAGTCGCTAATTAGCCGTAATCACACAGCTGCTACACGTCCATGGATTAAGCGTACGGTCGTGAGTTCGATTCCGACTCATACATTAGTTGTTCAAATTTCTTTTCTCTGTGACAGTAAAAAAATTTCATTGTGCAGGGTGTCTACCAAATTTCTGAAAGCCAATTTCCGGACTTTTTCCTGACTTTTGGGAGGTCCCGGGAAAAAAATTCCTGACCAGTGCATTTTACTTTGGGAAATTGTACAATGACCCCTCCCTTGTCTTTATATTTGCATATTTGTAAAACTTCTTGAAATCAATTTTAACCCATTTGTGCCTGGATATTTTTGCGACTTTCTTCGATTTTTACTGATAACAGAAATAATAGATAAATTTCTGATGTCAACTTCTTGAACAAGGGATGATTTCTTTTAAAATCATTATGCATAAAAATCGAAATATCAACATCCTACTTCGTAATGTTAAACTATTTTGTAGGGTTGAGGCTCAATACTCATGAACAAAGGTTAGGAAAAATAAATAACGTTTTCGACTAATAGCGAAAATGCCGTCCCAAAAAAGGGACACTAGGCATAAATGGGTTAACTGAAGTATACAGGATTAAGCTTTCATCCATTGAGAAACAGAAGTAGTCGCACTTTCTGATAGAATTAACTAACTGTTCTTGGAAATAGGGTCCTAAGCCGTAAGTTACCAAGTAAGCTAATTTGTCTTTTACCCTCCCGTCACGATGGATGAGCCCCCATTTTTCCCTCCTTATACAAACACATCGTTAGATGCTTTCCCGGTTCGAAAAATGTGTTACAGTTGCTTTTGGTTTCCAGTCAGACAATTAGAGAGAAAGCGTAAAAAAAAAGGACACGAAACAGAAAAAAAATGATTCTTTTATTGAATTTTCCGGACCCATTATCCAATTTCCCGGTTTTTTCCAGACTTTCCGGACCCATTTTCCAATTTCCCGGCTTTTTCCACACTTTCCGGATTTTCCGGAGCGGTAGACACCCTGTTGTGTTGTCCACGTTACTTGACGAGGATTTATAAGCGGTTCTTGAAACCCAGCGCACAAGTGTTAAGAAACACTTAATTCCTTCGGCCGTGAATTTTGAAGAGCAGATAAAAAAATCAATGAGTGGTTTGATGTGCTGCACCATATGTGAGTATCTTAACCCATTTGTGCCTGGATATTTTTGCGACTTTCTTCGATTTTTACTGATAACAGAAATAATAGATAAATTTCTGATGTCAACTTCTTGAACAAGGGATGATTTCTTTTAAAATCATTATGCATAAAATCGAAATATCAACATCCTACTTCGTAATGTTAAACTATTTTGTAGGGTTGAGGCTCAATACTCATGAACAAAGGTTAGGAAAAATAAATAACGTTTTCGACTAATAGCGAAAATGCCGTCCCAAAAAAGGGACGCTAGGCATAAATGGGTTAAATATGAAATATTACAGGCCTCTCAATTGGTCCTCGTTTTTTAAAATTCCTACCTTTATAAATAATAGAGTAAAATGTTCTGCTTCTTCAACAGCTGTTAAATGTTCTTTTATATGTTAAGGTTTCGTCTATCAAACCATTAAAATACTAGGCTATATAAATAAAACTTTGATGAAGGTAGGAATTTTAAAAAAGGAGGACTAATTGAGAGGCCTGAATATTATAACATTCAACCAATTACCAAACGATTTAAACAATGTTCCAATAGTAGGACACCGGGCTGTAGGCCGCATTCATTAACACAAAACGAGTTACACTCATGCAACGAGTTTCTATCTATATGGCGTTCGTAAAGGAAACTGAGTGCATTCAGTTTAATAACTAGAGCGTTCGTTTAGATAACTGAGTGCGTTTAGTTTCAAACCACGGACTAAGAGGCTTTAGGACGGTCATCGGGAAGCGGCAGACGGGAGAAACTGCGTCTGCCTCTGAAAGGAAAATATGCGACCCCCTTTTAATGATTAACGGCATGGGCGCCCTCTGACGACACACGGCGTAAGTATCTCCCGCGGGGTGCTTCCGTTGATATTTGTTTACGTTTTAGCTACTAGCACACGACGCATGCGCCAAAAATTAATGGGTACGACCCCCTGCGCCACCTTTTGGTCAAATTTCATTTAGTTCTTTCACAATGCTTGGATGATTGTCCTGAACCCTCTTAGTCCGTGTTTCAAACTAAATAAACTGAGCACGGAACTGGTTCATCGAGTTAGCTGAGAAGATTAGTTGCTGCACGTTGTTTTTGTTTTAGAAATGGCGTCCGTTGTTATGGAAAAGTATGTTGTTATGAAAAGTATTTTACTTTTGCTGAAGCTGCAAATATTATTTTTAGGAGAAGGAAATTCATGCATGCATTAGAAACTGCAACGAAGGTACATAATTTTTCAAAGGTAATCATTTCGTTGTATTTTTCATTTTAGTAAATTCAAAAATGCATACTTTAGTGTTGAGATTGAAGTTGATTTAAACCGTTATAAGTGAAATTTGAACTTCCCTTGCTAAATACCTTTGAAAAAATGCAAGTTTAAGTTGAAATTCCTAAATTTTGATCATTGCACTTCAATGATGGCCATTCTTTCTATTTAAATCCTGTTTATTGACTATCTACTAAAAGCTTCTCGATAAAAATAACAACATACGCATATTTTAAACAAACACATCTCCTAAGTGACCGAACTGAATAACTAAAGTTGTTCGTAAAGGCAAATGCAACTGATAGCTCTGAACTGCACTGAACAAACGCATTCCAGTTTTCTTACTAAAACTCATGCAACGAGTTTGTCGTGTACGAATGCACCCAGAGATAAGGAAGGGGAGTTGCTCATGGACATGAAAAAATATTTCAAACTGATAAAAAGGTAAATTTAAAGTCCTCTTAAATACAAATAAAGGTATTTTTAAAATGTTAAAATAATTAAAAAATATTGAAATTAATATAATAACATGTGAAAGCATTGCTTGAATTCACTTATTATGACTTTCTTAATAACTTTATAATTAACTAGCTGAAGTACCCGTCCTTGACGGGTTAGGGAATGCAAATTTCCAAAAAGCAAGAACTTTTGTCAGCATTGTAGGAGTACACAGAGTGGATGTAGTATGTTGCCAAAGTAAAGAAAGCAAATTTATAATTTTTATGTATTGTTAAAATATTACAGGTTAGAGAGTAATTAAATAATATCATTTCATTCGCTTTAGTCGTAACTATGTGACGCGCGAACGAATATTTACGCATATTGAAATAATTTTGCAAAATCTCAAAATCTAATCAATATTTTTGAAAAATTGGAAGCCTAGAATTTAAGTTGAGTGACAACCTATCCTGTCACCCAATTTCGTTTCATTCCCTGCATTCTTTATTTCGTGATGCTGGAACAAAATTTCAGCATTTTAAAACGATTTTCACAAAATCTCAAAATGTAATCAAAATATTTTTAAAATTCAACGCCTATAAATTAAGATTAGCAACTACCTATCCTATCACTAAATTTCGTATCATTGGTATTAGTCGTTATTACGTGATGTTTGAAGAAATATAAACTTATTTTGAGAGAATTTTCACAAAATCTCATAAAAATGTTTAAAAAATTGGACACCTATAGTTTTTGTTGAGCAGCCATCTATCATGTGACCAAATTTCATATCATTCGCTTTAGTCGTTATTACGTAATGCGTGAGCAAAGATTCACTCTTTTAAACGATTTTCGCAAAATCTCGAAATCTGATCGATTTTTTTAAATTAGATGCTTATAGTTTAAGGTTAGTAACCACCTATCATTTCACCAAATATCATTTTTTCACCTTTGCAGTTATTACGTGATGCTTGAAGACAAATTTACGCAGTTTGAAAGGATTTTCGCAAAATCCAAAAATCCAATGAAGTTTTTTTAAAAATTGGACACCTATGTTTTAAGTTGAGTGACCACCTATCATGACACCCAATTTCAGACAATTCGCTTCAGTCGTTTTTACGTGATGCTTGAAGACAAATTTACGCAGTTTGAAAGTATTTTCGCAAAATCTCCAAATCCAATAAAGATTTTTTAAAAATTCGACACCTATGTTTTGAGTTGAGTGACCACCAATCATGACACCCAATTTCATATCATTCGCTTCAGTCGTTTTTACGTGATGCTTGAACATAAATTTACGCAGTTTGAAGGGATTTTCGAAAAATCTCAAAATCCAATCAGAATTTTTTAAAAATTGGACGCCTATGTTTTAAGTTGAGTGACCACCTATCATGACACCCAATTTCATATCATTCGCTTCAGTCGTTTTTGCGTGATGCTTGAACACAAATTTACGCAGTTTGAAAGGATTTTCGCAAAATCTCAAAATCCAATCAAGATTTTTTAAAAATTCGACACCTATGTTTTAAGTTGAGTGACCACCTATCATGACACCCAATTTCATATCATTCGCTTCAGTCGTTTTTGCGTGATGCTTGAACACAAATTTACGCAGTTTGAAAGGATTTTCGCAAAATCTCAAAATCCAATCAAGATTTTTTAAAAATTCGACACCTATGTTTTAAGTTGAGTGACCACCTATCATGACACCCAATTTCATATCATTCGTTGCGTGATGCTTGAACACAAATTTACGCAGTTTGAAACGATTTTCGGAAAATCTGAAAATCTAATCAGGATTTTTTTAAAATTCGACGCCTATGTTTTAAGTTGAGTGACCGCCTATCAAGACACCAAATTTCATATCATTCGCTTCAGTCGTTTTTACGTGATGCTTAAACAAAAAAAGCGCCACGGACAGAATGACAGACAGACAAACTTTTTTTTGAGGGTGGCATCGGATTCCCGGGTGCTTGAAACGGATAGAAATCGCAAAATTTTTGAATTCCAAGAAATGTACAGACAAAAGTCTAATTTTATTTATATAGATGAGTTCATACATTTATGCTTTAGGTTCTCTGTGATTTGCGATTCTTTGCGACAGGTTTTACTAACATGTCCGCCTGGCAGCCGATATGCGGCTTATGTCCGGCAAATGACATTTTCATTAACCGGTCAACTGAAGCCCCTCGCATCGGAATGTGAAATAGTTAGAACTCACTTTCCGAGGTGCTATTCGGATGTCCTCGTAGGACTGATAATAGAATCTGTGGGAACATAGTTTCGGAATTCACCCTGGAATGGATCCCAAATCAGGAGACTCCCCCCCACAAACTATGTCGGTCTTCCTGTCACTGGGGCTGAATAATATATAATCCGCTCCATTTCGCCTGTCGTTCGTCCTATATGAAGGATCTGGCATTACTTCATGGTTAGCTAAGGACATAGGCGCACCCAAGGAGGGGGCTATGGGGGGTAAAGCCTCCCCTTAAAACTGGAGAGTTGGAGCTCAAAAGCTTTAAAAATTGAAAATTGTCATTAATAAATAAAAATATTTTAGCAGATCAAAAATCAGATAATTATTCATGACTCTATAACAAGTTACGTTGATAGTGCGCTTGTGATCTGTGGTTAAGTGGAAGAGAATATGTTGACGTTATAAGAGGGTCCTTACAATAATCGAGGTCACTATAACCGAGTTCATCAGTATTTGTAGCCTTAACCATTTAACGCTCAGTGATCCCGCTCTGGGAACAACCAACTCCGACGTTTTGACTGTTGCCAGTCACGAAGAATAGATTGGATTTCTATAAAAGTCGTTGCGGGTGACATAGCTCCACGAGAATCCTTTACTTTTTAGTAGGCCATTTCCAGTAAAAAATGGTCACGAATGTTTTTAACAGCACTGACATCTGCTGAAAAATGGAAGCATGCGAGAACGGCTGGATAGATTGCCCAATGCTGAAAAAAGGACAGCCGTTGCCATCGATCGACTTAACTACCAGCACGATGGCGGACGATCGAAACGTTCATCGCGTGCCACAGATCTAGAGACCCCTTTTTCGAAGCAGCTGGATGTGCCGGGCACAGATAGCTGCTGTCAGAAAAGGGTCTCTGGATCTGTGGTAAGCGATGAACGTTTCGATCATCCGCCATCGTGCTGGTAGTTAAGTCGAGCGATTGCAACGGCTGCCCTTTTTTCAGCATTGGGAAAGGGTTGCGCCTCAAAGGGTTAACACCCTAAATTAAAATCCTGGAACTGGGACATTGGCTGCAACGGCATAGTACATGATTTCAAAAACTTTCAGCATCTACTTGAAAGCGCTGTCTATGCGAAAACCACTTTTTTTTTTTTTGTAATTTCTCATACTGTCACAGCAGGCTTGGAAAAAATACGTATCTGTTTTAAAGCAATATTAAGAGGCACTGCAAGAGCAAATCAGTCAAAGAAAAAAAAGTTTGCATCACCAATTCAGAATTTCGTGATTTTTTTTTTTTTTTTTTTTTTTTTTTTTTTTTTTTTACTTTCCGAACATGTACCATGTAAGGAAAGTATTGTAATCATGAAAAAATTCGACTTCGAGATTTTGGTGTTTTTACACGTTTTGAGGGCTTCTGAATCCATTTATGCTATTTTTACGAGATGTGTGTATGTGAGTGAACACGATAGCTCCTGAACGGAGCATTCCTGAATTGAGCTCAAATTGGATATATATGTCATAAACCACCGTCGCAAGACCGGTATTGATTTGGGTGTGTATAGGACTTATAGTTTTTCTACAGGGCTACGACAAAGATTTCTTTTACATTATGGCCTATGGGGGAAAATTCTGGAAAGTGCGCTATCGTTTAAACGGTGCATTCGAATGAGCTCAAATTGGGTATAGATGTTATAAACCACCATCGTAAGACCGGTATTGATTTTGATGCGTATAGGACTTATAGTTTTTCTACAGGGCTACGACAAAAATTTCTTTTACATTATGGCCTATGGGGAGAAATTCTTGAAAGTGCGCTAGCGTTTAAACGGTACATTCGATTGATCTTCAATTTGGTATATATATTTGAATGATCCATAGATTAAAATTTATTTAAATGCTTTGTAATGATCTTAATCGTAAGTGTTCGGAAAGTCGAGTGGAGTCACTCCAGATTTTTTTTTTCTTGTGTTGCCTTAACCTAGAAAAGAACAAATCCG